>NW_019167915.1:17060488-17230101 GCF_002303985.1 Durio zibethinus | reverse complement strand
GCATCAAAAGATGGTACCAGCTAAAATTTGTGTTATCCAAAAAGCCTTAAAATTTTACCAATTAATTAATTATTGAAATTATTCTCAATTGACTCTAATACTTTTAGCAGAAAATTGAGAAAATTCTCTCACCTCAAGAGTATGCAAGAAAAACTACTGCTTCACTTGCAGAGGCTCTATCGTCGGATTAGTTAAAAAAAAATCAAAATCAAAATCAAAATAGAAAGGAAGGAAAGAATGATTGTTCTTGTGTAGGGAAAATTGATACTTTCAACTTTTCCCCAAAAATACTTTTTTTGAAAATTTATTTTTAAGGAAAATTGATACTTTCAACTTTTCCTCAAAAATATTTTTTTTGAATACTTTAATGATTTTCCTCAAATTTGAATTCAAAATTGATACTTTCAACTTTTCCCTAAAAATATTTTTTTTGGAAATTTTGATTTTTATTTAAAGAAAATAGAATAATAAAAATAGAAAAATAAAGAATAGTAAAACAAAAATAAAAATAAAATTAAGATAAAAAGAATATTAAATAAACCTAATCTAATAAATAAAAAAAACAAATAAACAAATAAATGAAAATAAAAAAAATTCAAAAAAAAAAAACCTGGAGCGGCTCGGATCGCGGCTCGGCTCAAGGAAGAGAAACGGCTCGGGGGGCGGCTTGGGAAGCTCGGCTCGGCTCGACTTGGCTCGGAGGGGGGCTGGCACGCGCCGGTCAGGAAGTGGGTCGACGCTCGGGTCGGGTCGGGTCACGGTAAAACGCACGGATCCTCTAGGTCACTTAAGGCCAAAACGACATCATTTTGAGAGGGTATAAAAGGCACTTCCCTCTGTTTTTTGGCATAACGCTCCTCCCTTCTCTCTCTCTTCATCCTTTTTCCTCTCCCTTCTCTCTAAAAGGTCGAAGAACTCCAATTGAAGATTCACCGGATTCTGGGTTTTGTCGTCGAAATCTAGGTTTTTTCACCGGTAGTTCACCGGAAGTTCGCTGGAAGGTCATCGGTTTTTGGGATTCTTTGCCGAAAACTGGGCAGGTCACCGGAAACTTCAAGGTTGGTCAGAATTTTCACCGAAAAATTTAAACTTTACTGAAAACTTCACTGGAATCTGGAATTTTCCAGAAATACCTAAAAAAAAAATGCCAAAAATCTTCAAAAAATTTCTTCTAATTCCCAGAACCCTTCTACACCTTTTCTTAGCCTTCTATACGCCTCTTTTCCCTTAAATCAGTAGCTTTTGCTTACTGTTTTTCTTCTGTCTAGCATTCTATTCCAGAGGTCCCTTTTATAGGGATTGATCAGGAGTTCCTGATCAATCCCAATTCCTCCTTGGACGGGAATTCAATCTTTGAATCCAATCTGGACTCTCTTGATTGAATTCCCCTTCACAGTGGGATTCTTCCACTTTCAATCCCAGCCCTCCAAAATCAAATAAAAAAATAATAGATAATTAGAAAAGATAAGATAGATAAAAAATAATAATAATATCAGATATTCAAAAAATCAGATAAATGGAACAAGAATTATTAACAGATAATACAATAAGATAAATCAAAAAAATATTACAAGAAAAATAATAAAAAATAATAATAATAATAAATTAATTATAATATATAATAAATATAGAATTATATAAATAAAATACATATAAATATTAATAGAAAAATAAATAAATAAATAAGTAAAAATATACATATAATAATAATAAATCATAAAATCATAAAATACAAAAGAAAAAAAATGAAAAAAAGAAAAAAATACAAAGTAAAAGTTGCATTGGGCTTACCCATTTGGGCCAGGCCCAATTGATCTGGGCCAGGACCCAACTGGGTGTCTACAGCTGCCCCTCTTTACACATTTTTTGTGAAACAGAAATTGCGCAAAGACGTAGACACCCAATCAAGACTCAACTCAACATTGTCATTTTTTGTTTTTTTTGTGTTTTTTTTGTTTTTTGTTTTTTATTTTTTTATTTTTTATTTTTTTTACCAAAGCTCCTCTAAACAGAGGCTCAATGACTTTGAGAAACATAAATTGCTCCTCTAAACAGAGGCACCATGACTTTGAAAAATAAATTGCTCCTCTAAACAGAGGCACCACGACTTTTGGAAAGTAAATTGCTCCTCTAAACAGAGGCACTACGACTTTTGGAAAGTAAATTGCTCCTCTAAACAGAGGCACCACGACTTTGGAAAATAAATTGCTCCTCTAAACAGAGGCACCACGACTTTTGGAAAGTAAATTGCTCCTTTACAATCATGTCCAAAGGAGTTGAAAGTTGTGTTTGAAGGAATTTCAGGGGATTATGCCCAAAGGTCTTATAAATCAACCCTGATACCAAAAGACATCCTATTTCAAGGATTAGGAACTTACCTGACAAGCTTTTTTTTCAATTTTACAAAATATCTTCATATCTGTCTTCTCCATGTGGGATGTTGGAACACCCTTGCTTCTTGAATTTATACACTCTACTTTTCTGAAAGTAGTGTATGCTATGCAAATGCATATGAATTTCAATGCATGCTATGCAAATGTTAGCCAAATAATTCCTATTCAATGTATAGTACTCAAGTTTCTCAAGCTCTTCTTGGGCATCAAGCTTTTTGATTCTTCAGAGATCCAATTACACTGCTCTTCTAAGATCGAAAAAGTGTAGCTCTTAATTGTTTTTTTCCACTCACATTCTTCCTTGTTCAGTTTCTCAATACTTTGGAATAAGCTTCATCAATCGATCATCACTTGACCATCATTCAATGAATTTTTCAGCACTAACAAATTTCAAAACAAGTTTCATCCACCATCACTGGGTCATTACTCATAGGTGTCTCAGCATTAACCATTCCAAAACAAACTTTGTCCACTGATTGTTCTCATCATTCAATCATAACTTGCAAATCATATCGACCAATTCATCATTGTACTCATCACTCGGTTATACCACTTTTCAAGATTTGCCCCATTATATTCTCCATTTGGTCACATCATATATCCTTCCAAATCATCTTTTTAGGTTTCTACCATTTCTTCATTTTGCTACCACCATCATCTTAGATTTTCTTTTCAAATGAATGCAAGACTCTTTTAAGCACATATTCATTCATTCATTATCATTTCAATTCTTGACAAATACAATGCAATCAAGCATTTTCTCAATTCATTCTAGGGGTGAAACAATAAGAGAACACAAGGTGAATTATGGTAAAGATAATCAATGAAGATCTGTTTTGGTACAAAACAAATGGGAAAGAAAATAAATTGGACATATGTCATTGGGATGGATGGTATGTCCAAATGATGAATATCCAAACAATTCTCAACATTAATCTAGCATTCTTTTTCAAAAACTCATTCCATTTACTGTTGAAGTCAACTTGAGCTTGGCGAACTTTGCCCTACTCTTTGAGGGATCTTCAGATGTCTTTGATCTTCCATTTATGTGAGCCGTTTGACCTGGATCTTTTTCTATCAACCTTTCAGGTTTTTAATTTGAATCTCCTTTTTTTCATTTTCTCATTTCTTTCTTTTTCTTTTTTCTTTCTTTTTTTTTCCTTTTTTCATCATTTTTTTCTCTTTTCTCATTTTTCATCCATTGTTGATATCTTTCATACATCAAACTTTAGAGCCTGATTCCATTGCTTTCGCATGAGCATACTTTCGCTCAACATATGATCATTCAAGTTGAGTATTCACATTTGATCCAAATGGACTTTTCAAGGTTGTAATGTAGGCCAAGGTGAAGGGTCATAAAAAAAATGGATATAATAGGCTCAAAACACGTATTAAAAAGGTTCAACACCAAAGGATCATTTGATATAACTTGGCATTTTGCCCCCACATTGTTTCACTATTTGCTTTCTTCACACAAAGGATTCTCATTACTTTGCCCCAAGTCATGTGTGCCATTTTTTCTTTTTTTCTTTTTTTTTGAGATCTTTTTGTGATTTTTTCAAAAATTGCCCCCCAGTGTAGAGGGTGATCCTTGGTTAGGGTTCTTCAGAAAAAGAAATCATAACAGGCTCAAAGAGGTAGCAATAAATGGTTTTTCGAATGGTAAAAGAAAGATGGCCATTTTTCATCTCAATTGTGAATACCTTTCTTGAACATCATCTATTGAACAAAGCTCATGAATCTGTATAAAAGATTACACATCTTCAAGACATATCTATTTCACCTTCGATAATAGCCTATTTTTCCTCAAATCATCTTCTCATATTAAATGTGGATGAGTTCTCAAAATTAAATCCCAGAATTATTGTTATCATTGTCTAAATATTCATCATCTAAAATTTAAGAATGGGAATGTAAAGTTATGAAAGGTAACGGAGCATGGAGTAATGGTCAAGTGAAAAAGAAAAATGTAATGAAATACATTGACTTGCCTTTATTAAAATAATAACACGTGAAGTCATATTGCAAAAAGAAATCTAACATTATTTGAAAAGAAATCCTAAAATGACAGAAGAAACCTTCAACCAGCCTTATCTCCATTTTTTAAAATTGTCCCCCTATGCGATCAGGTGAAGAATCTCTATTGACATCTTGCCCCTCAATTCATTGTGACTCTCCAGACCCTTTCTGTTCTTGACTTTCACTCAGAGTGCTAACATTAGATGTTGTTGCTTTTCCTTGATCAAAACTTACCATTCCATCATTGATCAACCGTTGCACCTTATACTTTAAAGCAGTGCAATTTTCAGTAGAATGGCCAGTAATTCCATAGTGATAGTTGCAGTGGGCTGTAGGATCATACCACTTTGGGTAGGGTGGTTTAAGTGGCTCCACATGGCTAGGGGCAATCAAATGGCTATTATAGAGTTCTCGATATAACTCTGTATAAGTCATAGGGATTGGATCAAATACAGGTTTTTCTCAAGTAATTCGTTGTTCTCGTGAACCACTTGCTGGGTTAATAGGGCGAACTTGGGTTCTTGCAGGAGCTTGAATGTTGAGGCTGTATGTAAGATCTTGAGGGCTATAAATTGATCGGTATGTGGATAAATAAGGTGGTTGTGGAGCCAGCTGGTATGGGTAGGATGAGACATTATTCACAGTAGGATAGTATGGAGAGTAACCTTGGGATGGATAGGGTTGATAACCCCTGAATTGTTGTCTATCAAAGCTCACAACTTGAGCTTCAGCTTCTTTCTTTTCTGATGTCTTCTTGGTTTCTCCTCCTTTTAACTTGCCATTTTTTATGGCACTTTCAATAATTTCTCCAGAGATCACCATGTCGGCAAAATTCTTTGTTGCATTCCCTATCATCTTTTCATAATAGGGAGGTTTTAAAGTGCTAACAAATAGCACTATAGTTTCTTTCTCGGTCAATGGAGGTTGTACCTGTGAAGCTATATCTCTCCATCTCTGGGCGTATTCTTTAAAAGACTCATTTGCCTTTTTCTCTAGATTCTGTAAAGACAAACGATCAGGAGCCAAATCGATAATGTGTCGATATTGACTGATGAAGTCATGAGCCATATCGCTCCAAGAGCGAATGTGGGTCCTATCCAATTGAACATACCACCTGGCAGCAGAACCAGTAAGGCTATCCTGGAAGACATGCATCAAGAGTTTTTCATCATGTGCATGAGCTGCCATCTTTCTGCAATACATGGTGATGTGGGTTTTGGGGCACTTTGTACCGTCATATTTTTCAAATTTTGGTACTTTGAACTTATGGGGGATAACCACATCAGGAACTAGGCAGAGCCCAGCAGCATCAACTGACCCATAAAAGCTAAATCCTTCCACAGCCCGTAGCCTCTGCTCTAGCATGCTAATTTTGGAGCTTTCCTCAGCTTCCACCCTTATCTTTTCCTTCTCTTTCTCTTTTAAATCATCTAGATCAGGAATTGGTTCTGTTGCCTTTTCAGTGAAGACAGGATTTATATAGCTATTATACTACCCTGGGTTGAAAGCTGATGGCATTCCAGGATATGTTGGATATGCAAAATGTTGTGGTGGGACCTCTTGGGCAGACTGGCCTTGAGGTGGGCCAAAACCTGGAGGGTACAAAGGGTCAGCCACTTCTTGCTGGCTTGTACTTCCTTTAACTCCTTTTCCTTTATTCATGTTATTAAGGGCCTCCAGAATCTTGCTTAGTTCATTTTCAATCTTCTCCTAAGCTTTTTCTAGCTTTTCAAATCTATGAGAACTTTCCTCTTCCATTTGCCTTGCTCTGGATCTTGTGTTGTATGGATGAACAGGGTTTTCGCTAGATAGAGCTATCCTGGGACCTTGAGTACCATACTTATGATTAGAAATGTTATGCTGTGCCTTATGTATGATGCTTTGATACACAAATGAAATGTACATTTTTTTGAATGAAATCTAGTATGAAATGAATGCAAATGATTGTGTTAAAACATGATCATGAAAGTAATGCAGATGCATACAATCAGACAAACAACATAGTTAGTTCGATGGATGAAATGAAAGTGATGCTGATGCATAATGTTACATATGATAAAAATAATACACAAAGTTAAACAGTCAAAATGATTAGACAAACACCTTTTTTGTGTCCTAATTTCAGGGTATATCTATCATTGGGTAGAAAGGGCTCTATCTTAGGTGTAGGCACTCTTAAGGTTCACTACATGCGATTTTAAGGTCAGAGTCTAAAGGTCCTCAAACTGCTCCTTACATCCTTGTCCATCATAGACTAGTAAGGCACCCTAATCCTCACCCATTACAGGCTACAAGCGAAAAAGGTTCAATTTGAGTGGGAGTATTTCACTAGCCACTGCGAAAGCATTAGACCTCACGAAAGCAATAGGTACTTTACTCCTTCCTAGAGGGACAGAGCTCAGGTATAGAGCTCATGTTATGCACATGCACATGAATGACATAATTAACAAGGTAAATAAACATGAATGAATAATAACACATATATACAAAAAGGTTTAATTTTATTAGGCTTTTGGATAACACAAATTATTTGTTGGCCTGACTCTCAAAGTCCCCAGTGGAGTCGCCAAGCTGTCATAACGTCTAGATCCGGGGATCTATCGTTAGACATTGACTTAAGGGAGTCACCACCAATCTTTTTTATCTAGGTGCGATTGGCCACCTAAGGAATCTGTCCTTCCAGGGAACACATAAGTTTAAGGGTCCCTAAAAGAATAGGTTCAGGTCTACAAACCAGAACAGGGTTCGGGAGTTCGGTTACGTGTGAAGAAGGCTATAGCAACCTCATAACGCCCATCAAAAGATGGTACCAACTGAAATTTGTGTTATCCAAAAAGCCTTAAAATTTTACCAAGTAATTAATTATTGGAAATTATTCTCAATTGACTCTAATACTTTTAGCAGAAAATTGAGAAAATTCCCTCACCTCAAGAGTATGCAAGAAAAACTACTCTTCACTTGCAGAGGCTCCATCGTTGGATTAGTTAAAGAAAAATCAAAATCAAAATCAAAATAGAAAGGAAGGAAAGAATGATTGTTCTTGTGTACGGAAAAATTGATACTTTCAACTTTTCCCAAAAAATATTTTTTTTGAAAATTTATTTTTAAGGAAAATTGATACTTTCAACTTTTCCCAAAAAATATTTTTTTGGAAATTTATTTTTAAGGAAAATTGATACTTTCAACTTTTCCTCAAAAACCCTTTTTTGAAAATTTATTTTTAAGGAAAATTGATACTTTCAACTTTTCCCTAAAAATATTTTTTTTGAAAATTTTGATTTTTATTTAAAGAAAATAGAATAATAAAAATAGAAAAATAAAGAAAAGTAAAACAAAAATAAAAATAAAATTAAGATAAAAAGAATATTAAATAAACCTAATCTAATAAATAAACAAATAAACAAATAAATGAAAATAAAAAAAATTCAAAAAAAAAAACCTGGAGCTGCTCGGATCGCAGCTCGGCTCAAGGAAGAGAAACGGCTCGGGGGGCGGCTTGGGAAGCTAGGCTCGGAGGGGGGCTGGCACACGCGGGTCAGGAAGCGGGTCGACGCTCGGGTCGGGTCAGGTCAGGTCACGGTAAAACGCGCGGATCCTCTGGGTCACTTAAGGCCAAAACGACGTTGTTTTGAGAGGGTATAAAAGGCACTTCCATCTGTTTTTCGGTAGAACGCTCCTCCCCTCTCTCTCTCTTCTTCCTTTTTCCTCTCCCTTCTCTCTAAAAGGCCGAAGAACTCCGGTTGAAGATTCACTGGATTCTGGGTTTTGTCGTCGAATCTGGGTTTTTTCGTCGGAAGTTCCCGAAAGTTCACTGGAAGGTCACCGATTTCTGGGATTCTTTACCAGAAACTGGGCAGGTCGTCGGAAACTTCAAGGTTGGTCGGAATTTTAATTAGAAAATTCAAACTTTGTCGGAAACTTCACCGGAATCTGGAATTTTCCAGAAATTCCCAGAAAAAAAATGCCAAAAATCTTCAAAAAATTTCTTCTAATTCCCAGAACCCTTATACACCTTTTCTTAGCCTTCTATACGCCTCTTTTCCCTTAAATCAGTAGCTTTTGCTTACTATTTTTCTTCTGTCCAGCATTCTGTTCCAAAGGTCCCTTTTATAGGGATTCATCAGGAGTTCCTGATTAATCTCAATTCCTCCTTGGATGGGAATTCAATCTTTGAATCCAATCTGGACTCTCTTGATTGAATTCCCCTTCATAGTGGGATTCTTCCACTTTCAATCCCAGCCCTCCAAAATCAAATAAAAAAAAATAATAGATAATTAGAAAAGATAGGATAGATAAAAAAAAATAATAATAATATCATATATACAAAAAATCAGATAAACGGAACAAGAATTATTAACAGATAATACAATAAGATAAATCAAAAAAATATTACAAGAAAAATAATAAAAAAATAATAATAATAATAAATAAATTATAATATATAATAAATACAGAACTATATAAATAAAATACATATAAACATTAATAGAAAAATAAATAAATAAATAAATAAATAAGTAAAAATATACATATAATAATAATAAATAATAAAATACATAAAACACAAAAGAAAAGAAACGAAAAAAGGAAAAAAAATACAAAGTAAAAATTGCATTGGGCTTACCCATTTGGGCCAGGCCCAATTGATCTGGGCCAGGACCTAGTTGGGTGTCTACAGGTAGGATTGGGGTTCCGACGATCGGGGGGGCCGGGGGGTGTGCGCACATCATGTGCAATGGGTGCTGGTACTTGGCCCTTATATTGCCCCCTATCCCTCATCAAACCTCGAGAACTCACACCCCCTTAAAGAGCATTTGAGATTTTACAGGTTTGCTGCCAGTAGCCATTAAAGTGTCTGAAATGCGGACACTTTTTTCAAATGGTCACAAAATCTTGTACGCTTCGAGTTTTTAGCTGAATTTTTTTGTGCATGCCAACAAAAATACAAGGATCACGTCTACAAAGTTTGGGGCCAAAACTCCATCCAAAAAAATTTTTAAAAATCCTGAATCACAAAAAGATTCAAAAATCGTGAAAAATTGAAAACGATTCATCTTGCCATGAAACTTCACGTGAAGGCTTAAGGGACCATTGTATGAATTTACAAGCCATAAAAATGGCATTGGCACACAAAAATATGAAGATGTGCCTAAACCCACCAACCACCCTATCGATCCACGGCTTGCGCATCCCGTCTCTCTGGCCGGTGTAGTGACCGCCCGCCCGCCCGTCCGCTCGTTTCGTCGGTTGGCTTAGGCATACGGAGTTCATTCCAAGTCTAAGATCGCACCAGACCGAGGGTTGCGGCAGCAAGATCGGCAGCACACAGAGGGGGACCCAGTTGATTCCCTGCTTGCGCATCCCGCCCCTCTGGCCGGCTGAGCACCCGCACGCTCGTTTCGTGGGTTGACTTAGGCATACGGAGTTCATTCCCAGTCTAAGCATACGGAGTTCATTCCCAGTCTAAGATCGGACTAGATCAAGGGTTGCGACAGCACATGCTGGGCTCGGGCATGTGCTGGTGCCACATTTTTCTTCGTCGAGGCACCATAGTCGAAGCATCATGGGAGAACCTAATCGACGGCATTGGGGTTCCGACGATCAGGGGGCCGGGGGGGTGTGCGCACATGATGTGTGATGGGTGCTGGTACTTGGCCCTTATATTGGCCCCCTATCCCTCATCAAACCTCAAGAACTCACACCCCTTTAAAGAGCATTTGAGATTTTACAGGTTTGCTACCAGTAGCCATTAAAGTGTCTGGAATGGGGACACTTTTTTCAAATGGTCACAAAATCTTGTACGCTTCGAGTTTTTAGCTGAATTTTTTTATGCATGTCAACAAAAATACAAGGATCACGTCTACCAAGTTTGGTTCCAAAACTCCTTCCGAAAAAATTTGAAAAAATCTAGAACCGCAAAAAGTTTCAAAAATCGTGAAAAATAGAATACAAGTTTTCTTGCCATGAAACTTCACGTGAAGGCTTAAGGGACCATTGTATGAATTTACAAGCCATAAAAATAGCATTGGCATGCAGCAATATGAAGATGTGCCTAAACCCACCTACCACCCTATCGATCCACGGCTTGCGCATCCCGTCTCTCTGATCGACGTAGTGCCCGCCCGCCCGTCCACCCGCTCGTTTTTGTCGGTTGGCTTAGGCATACGGAGTTCATTCCCAGTCTAAGCATACGGAGTTCTTTCCCAGTCTAAGCATACGGACCGAGGGTTACGGTAGCACATGCTGGGCACGCGCATGTGCTGGTGCCGCATTTTTCTTCGTCGGGGCACCATCGTTGAAGCATCGTCGGAGAACCTGACCGGCGGCATTGGGGTTCTGGGGATCGGGGGGGCCGGGGGGGTGTGCGCACATGATGTGCGATGGGTGCTGGTACTTGGCCCTTATATTGGCCCCCTATCCCTCATCAAACCTCGAGAACTCACACCCTCTTAAAGAGCATTTGAGGTTTTACAGGTTTGCTGCCAGTAGCCATTAAAGTGTCTAAAATGGGGACACTTTTTTCAAATGGTCACAAAATCTTGTACACTTCGAGTTTTTAGCTGAATTTTTTGGTGCATCCCAACAAAAATACAAGGATCACGTCTACCAATTTTGCAGCCAAAACTCCTTTCGAAAAAATTTTAAAAAATCTCGAACCACAAAAAGTTTCAAACATCATGAAAAATAGAGAACGACTCGTCTTGCCATGAAACTTCACGTGAAGGCTTAAGGGACCATTGTATGAATTTACAAGCCATAAAAATGGCATTGGCATGCAGAAATATGAAGATGTGCCTAAACCCACCTACCACCCTATCGATCCACGGCTTGCGCATCCCGTCTCTCGCGCCAGAGTAGTGCCCGCCCGCCCGCCCACTCGTTTCATCGGTTGGCTTAGGCATACAGAGTTCATTCCCAGTCTAAGATCAGACCAGACTGAGGGTTGTGACAGTAAGATCGACAGCACGCAGAGGGGGACTGATCGATCCCCGACTTGCGCATCCCGCCCCTCTGGCCGGTTGAGTGCCCGCACGCTCGTTTCGTGGGTTAACTTAGGCATACAAAGTTCATTCCCAGTCTATGCATACGGAGTTCTTTCCCAGTCTAAGATCGGACTAGACCGAGGGTTGCGGCAGCACATGATGGGCTTGGGCATGGGCTGGTGACGCATTTTTCTTTGTCGGGGCACCATCGTCGGAGAACCTGACCGACAGAATTGGTCTTTCGACGATCAGGGGGGCCGTGCGGGGTGTGCCCACATGATGTACGATGGGCCCTTATATTGGCCCCCTATCCCTCATCAAACCTCAAGAACTCACACCCCCTTAAAGAGCATTTGAGCTTTTACATGTTTGCTGCCAGTAGTAATTAAAGTGTCTGAAATGGGGACACTTTTTCAAATGGTCACAGAATCTTGTACACTTCGAGTTTTTAGCTGAATTGTTTTGTGCAAGTCAACAAAAATACAAGGATCACATCTACCATGTTTGGGGTTAAAAAATCCCAAACCGAAAAAAGTTTTAAAAATTGTGAAAAATAGAAAACGAGTCGTCTTGCCATGAAACTTCACGAGAAGGCTTAAGGTGGCCGTTGTATGAATTTACAAGCCATAAAAATGGCATTGGCATAAAAAAATATGAAGATGTGCCTAAACCCACCTACCACCCTATCGATCCACGCTTGAGCATCCCGTCTCTCTGGCTGCCATAGTGCCCGTTCGCCCGCTCGTTTTATCGGTTGGCTTAGGCATACAGAATTCATTACCAGTCTAACATCAGACCGGACCGAGGGATACGGTAACAGGATCGGTAGCATGCAGAGGGGGACACGGTTGATCCTCGACTTGTGCATCCCGCCTCTCTGGCCGGTTGAGCGCCTGCATGCTCATTTCGTGGGTTGACTTAAGCATACGGAGTTCATTCCCAGTCTAAGCATACGGAGTTCATTCGCAGTCTCAGATTGGATCGAGCCGAGGGTTGCGGTAGAACATGCTGGGCTCGAGTATGTGCTGGTGCCACATTTTTCTTCGCCGGGGCACCATCGTCGGAGCATCGCCGAAGAACCTGACCGGCGACATTGGGGTTCCGACGATCGGGGGGGCCGTGGGGGTGTGCGCACATGATGGGTGCTGGTACTTGTCCCTTATATTGGCCCCCTATCCCTCATCAAACCTCGAGAACTCACACACCCTTAAAGAGCATTTGAGATTTTACAGGTTTGCTGCCAGTAGCAATTAAAGTGTCTGAAATGGGGACACTTTTTTCAAATGGTCCCAAAATCTTGTACACTTCGAGTTTTTAGCTGAATTTTTTTTTGCATGCCAACAGAAAAACAAGGATCACGTTTACCAAGTTTGGGGCCAAAACTCCTTTTGAAAAAATTTTAAAAAATCCAGAACTGCAAAAAGTTTCGAAAATCGTGAAAAATAGAAAACGAGTTGTGTTGCCATGAAACTTCACGTGAAGGCTTAAGGGACCATTGTATGAATTTACAAGCCATAAAAATGGCATTGGCATGCAAAAATATGAAGATGTGCCTAAACCCACCTACCACCCTATCGATCCACGGCTTGCGCATCCCGTCTCTCTGGTCGGCATAGTGCCCGCTCGCACGCCCGCCAACTCGTTTTGTCAGTTGGCTTAGGCATACGGAGTTCATTCCCTGTCTAAGATTGGATCAGACTGAGGCTTGCGGCAGCAAGATCGGCAACACGTAGTGGGGGACCCGGCCGATCCCGGGCTTGCGCTTGCCGCCCCTCTGGCCGGCTAAGCACCCGCACGCTCGTTTCGTTGGTTGCCTTCGGCATACGGAGTTCATTCCAGTCTAAGATAGGACCAGACCAAGGGTTGCGGCAGCACATGCTGGGCTCAGACATGTGCTGGTGCCACATTTTTCTTCGCCAAGGCACCATCGTCGGAGCATCGCCGGAGAACCTGATCGGCGGCATTAAGGTTTTGGCGATCGGGGGGGCCAGGGGGTGTGCGCACATAATGTGCGATAGGTGCTAGTACTTGGCCCTTATATTGCCCCCTATCCCTCATCAAACCTTGAGAACTCACACCCCCTTAAAGAGCATTTGAGATTTTACAAGTTTGCTGCCAGTAGCCATTAAAGTGTCTTAAATGGGGACACTTTTTTCAAATCGTCACAAAATCTTGTACACTTCGAGTTTTTAGCTGAATTTTTTTGCTCATGCCAATAAAAATACAAGGATTATGTCTACCAAGTTTACGGCCAAAACCCTTTCTGAAAAAATTTTAAAAAATCCCGAACCGCAAAAAGTTTCAAAAATCATGAAAAATAGAAAACGAGTCGTCTTGCCATGAAACTTCACGTGAAGGCTTAAGGGACCATTGTTTGAATTTACAAGCCATAAAAATGGCATTGGCACGAAGAAATATGAAGATGTGCCTAAACCCACCTACCACCCTATCGGTCCATGGCTTGCGCATCCCATCTCTCTGGCAGGCATAGTGCCCGCCCGTCTGCCCGCCCGCTCATTTCGTCAGTTGGCTTAGGCATACGGAGTTCATTCCCAGTCTAACATCAGACCGGATTGAGGGTTGCAGCAGCAAGATCGACAGCATGCAGAGGGGGACTCGATCGATCCTCGGCTTGTGCATCCCACCCCTCTGGCCGGTTGAGCGCCCATACCCTCGTTTCGTGGGTTGACTTAGGCATACAGAGTTCATTCCTAGTCTAACCATACAGAGTTTATTACCAGTCTAAGCATACGGAGTTCATTCCCAGTCTAAGATCGAACCAGACCAAGGTTTACGACAGCACATGCTGGGCTCGAGCATGTGCTGGTGCCACATTTTTCTTCACCGGGGCACCATCGTCCGAGCACCGCCTGAGAACTTGGCCGACGACATTGGGGTTCCGGTGATCGTGGGGGCCGGGGGGGGTGTGCGCACATGATGTGCGATGGGTGCTGGTACTTGGCCCTTATATTGGCCCCCTATCCTTCATCAAACCTCGAGAACTCACACTCCCTTAAAGAGCATTTGAGATTTTACAGGTTTGCTGCTAGTAGCCATTAAAGTGTCTGAAATGGGGACATTTTTTTCAAATGGTCACAAAATCTTGTACACTTTGAGTTTTTAGCTGAATTTTTCTGTGCATGCCAACAAAAATACAAGGATCACGTCTACCAAGTTTGGGGCCAAAACTCATTTCGAAAAAATTTTCAAAAATCCCGAACCGCAAAATGTTTTAAAAATCATGAAAAATAGAAAACGAGTCGTCTTGCCATGAAACTTCACGTGAAGGCTTAAGGGACCATTGTATGAATTTACAAGCCACAAAAATGGCATGGCACATAGAAATATGAAGATGTGCCTAAACCCACCTACCACCCTATCGATCCACGACTTGCGCATCACGTCTCCCTGGCCGGCGTAGTGCCCACTCGCCCGCACGCCCGCTCGTTTCGTCAGTTGGCTTAGGCATACGGAGTTCATTCCCAATCTAAAATTGGACCAGACTGAGGGTTGCGGTAGCAGGAACGACAGCATACATAAGGGGACTCGACTGATCCTCGGCTTGCGTATCCCACCGCTCTGGCCGGCTGAGCGCCTGCACGCTCGTTTCATGGGTTGACTTAGGCATACGGAGTTCACTCCCAGTCTAAGCATACAGAGTTCATTCCCAGTCTAAGATCGGACCAGACCGAGGGTTGCAACAGCACATGCTGGGCTCGGGCATGTGTTGGTGCCGCATTTCTCTTCATCAGGGCACCATCGCTGGAGCATCGCTGGAGAACCTGACTGACGACATTGGGGTTCCGACGATCGGAGGGGCCAGGAGGGCTGTGCGCACATGATATGTGATGGGTGCTGGTACTTGGCCCTTATATTGGCCCCCTATCCCGCATCAAACCTCGAGAACTTACACCCCCTTAAAGAGCATTTTAGATTTTATAGGTTTGCTGCCAGTAGCCATTAAAGTGTCTTAAAAGGGGAAACTTTTTTCAAATGGTCACAAAATCTTGTACACTTTGATTTTTTAGCTGAATTTTTTTATGCATGCCAACAGAAATACAAGGATCACGTCTGGCAAGTTTGGGACCAAAATTCCTTCCGAAAAAATTTTAAAAAATCCTGAACCACAAAAAGTTTCAAAAAGCATGAAAAATAGAAAATGAGTCGTCTTGCCATGAAACTTCACGTGAAGGCTTAAGGGACCAATGTATGAATTTACAAGCTGTAAAAATGGCATTGGCATGCAGAAATATGAAGATGTACCTAAACCCACCTACCACCCTATCGATCCACGGCTTGCGCATCCCGTCTCTCTGGCCGGCGTAGTGCTCGTCCACCCGCCCGCCCGTTCGTTTCGTCGGTTGGCTTAGAGATACGGAGTTCATTCCAAGTCTAAGATTCGACCGGACCGATGGTTGCTACAGCAGGATCGGTAGCAAGGAGAGTGGGACCCGACCGATCCCTGGCTTGCGCATCTCGCCCCTCTGGCCGGCTGAGAGCCCGCACGCTCATTTCGTGGGTTGACTTAGGCATACGGAGTTCATTCCCAGTCTAAGCATACGAAGTCCATTCCCAGTCTAGGATCGGATGGGACTGAGGGTTGCAGCAGCACATGCTGGGCTTGGGCATCTGCTAGTGCCGCATTTTTCTTCACCGGGGCACCATCGCCGGAGAACCTGATCGGCGGCATTGAGGTTTTGGCGATCGGGGGGCCGGGGGGAGTGCGCACATGATGTGCGATGGGTGCTGGTACTTGGCCCTTATATTGGCCCCCTATCCCTCATCAAACCTCTAGAACTCACACCCCCTTAAAGAGCATTTGAGATTTTACAAGTTTGCTGCCAGTAGCCATTAAAGTGTCTTAAATGGGGACACTTTTTTCAAATGGTCACAAAATGTTGTACACTTTGAGTTTTTAGCTGAATTCTTTTGTGCATGCCAACAAAAAACAAGGATCATGTCTACCAAGTTTGGGGCCAAAACTCCTTTCAAAAAAATTTTAAAAAATCCCGAACCGCAAAAAGTTTCAAAAATCTTAAAAAATAGAAAACGAGTCGTCTTGTCATGAAACTTCATGTGAAGGCTTAAGGGACCATTGTATGAATTTATAAGCCATAAAAATGGCTTTGGCACGCAAAAATATGAAGATGTGCCTAAACCCACCTACCACCCTATCGATCCACGGCTTGCGCATCCCGTCTCTCTGGCCGACGTAGTGCCTACCTGCCCGCCCGCGCGCTTGTTTCGTCGGTTGGCTTAGGCGTACGGAGTTCATTCCTAGTCTAAGATCCCATCAAACCGAGGGTTGCGGTAGTAGGATGGGCAGCACGCAGAGGGGGACCCGATTGATCCCCGACTTGTGCATCCCGGCCCTATGGCTAGCTGAGCGCCCGTACGCTTGTTTCGTGGGTTGACTTAGGCATAGGGAGTTCATTCCTAGTCTAAGCATACAGAGTTCATTCCTAGACTAAGATAGGACCACACCGAGGGTGGCGGCAGTACATGCTGGGCTCGGGCATGTGCTGGTGCCGCATTTTTCTTCGCCGGTGCTCCATTACCAGAGCATCGCCGGAGAACCTGATCGGCGGCATTAGGGTTCCGGCGATCGGGGGGCCGGGTGGGTGTGCACACATGATGTGCGATGGGTGCTAGTACTTGGCCCTTATATTGGCCCCCTATCCCTCATCAAACCTCGAGAACTCACACCCCCTTAAAGAGCATTTAAGATTTTACAGGTTTGCTGCCAGTAGCCACTAAAGTGTCTGAAATGGGGACACTTTTTGCAAATGGTCACAAAATCTTGTACGCTTTGAGTTTTTAGTTGGATTGTTTTGTGCATGCCGACAAAAATACAAGGATCTCGTCTACCAAGTTTGGGGCCAAAACTACTTTCGAAAAAATTTTAAAAAATCCTAAACCGTAAAAAGTTTCTAAAATCATGAAAAATAGAAAATGAGTCATCTTGCCATGAAACTTCACGTGAAGGCTTAGGGGAGCATTGTATGAATTTACAAGCCATAAAAATGGCATTGGCACACAGAAATATGAAGATGTGCCTAAACCCACCTACCACCCTATCGATCCACGGCTTGCGCATCTCATCCCTCTAGCCGGCGTAGTGCCCGCCCGCCCACTCGTTTCATCGGTTGGCTTAGGCATACGGAGTTCATTCCAAGTCTAAGATTGGACCAGACCGAGGGTTGTGGTAGTCGGATCGACAGCACGTAGAGGGGGACCCGATCGATCCCCGACTTGCGCATCCCACCCCTCCGGCCGGCTGAGCGCCCGCACGCTCGTTTCGTGGGTTGACTTAGGCATACGGAGTTCATTCCCAGTCTAAGCATACAAAGTCCATTCCCAGTCTAGGATTGGATGGGACTGAGGGTTGCAGCAGCCCATGCTGAGCTTGGGCATGTGCTAGTGCCGTATTTTTCTTCGCCGAGGCACCTTCACCAGAGCATCGCCGGAGAACCTGACCGACGGCATTGAGGTTTCGGCGATCGGGGGGCCGAGGGGTGTGCGCACATGATGTGAGATGGATGCTGGTACTTGGCCCTTACATTGGCCCCCTATCCCTCATCAAACCTTGAGAACTCACACCCCCTTAAAGAGCATTTGAGATTTTACAGGTTTGCTGCCAGTAGCCATTAAAGTGTCTTAAATGGGGACACTTTTTTCAAATGGTCACAAAATGTTGTACACTTCGAGTTTTTAGCTGAATTTTTTTGTGCATGCCAACAAAAAACAAGGATCATGTCTACGAAGTTTGGGGCCAAAACTCCTTCTGAAAAAATTTCAAAAAATCCCGAACCGCAAAAAGTTTTGAAAATCTTGGAAAATAGAAAACGAGTCGTCTTGTCATGAAACTTCACGTGAAGGCTTAAGGGACCATTGTATGAATTTACAAGCCATAAAAATGGCTTTGGCACGTAGAAATATGAAGATGTGCCTAAACCCACCTACCACCCTATCGATCCACGGCTTGCGCATCCTGTCTTTCTGGCCGACGTAGTGCCTACCTGCCCGCCCGCGCGCTCGTTTCGTCGGTTGGCTTAGGCGGACGGAGTTCATTCCTAGTCTAAGATCACATCGAACTGAGGGTTACGGCAGTAGGATGAGCAGCACACAGAGGGGGACCCGGTCGATCCCCGACTTGTGCATCCCACCCCTATGGCCGGCTGAGCGCCCGTACGCTTGTTTCATGGGTTGACTTAGGCATAGGGAGTTCATTCCTAGTCTAAGCATACAGAGTTCATTCCTAGTCTAAGATTGGACCAGACCGAGGGTGGCGGCAGCACATGCTGGGCTCGGGCATGTGCTGGTGCCGCATTTTTCTTCGTCGGTGCACCATCGCCAGGGCATCGCCGGAGAACCCGACCGGCGGCATTAGGGTTCTGACGATCGGGGGGCCGGGGGGTGTGCGCACATGATGTGCGATGGGTGCTGGTACTTGGCCCTTATATTGGCCCCCTATCCCTCATCAAACCTCGAGAACTCACACCCCCTTAAAGAGCATTTGAGATTTTACAGGTTTGCTGCCAGTAGCCACTAAAGTGTCTGAAATGGGGACACTTTTTGCAAATGGTCACAAAATCTTGTACGCTTCGAGTTTTTAGCTGGATTGTTTTGTGCATGCCAACAAAAATACAAGGATCTGGTCTACCAAGTTTGGGGCCAAAACTCCTTCCGAAAAAATTTTAAAAAATCTTGAACCGCAAAAAGTTTCACAAATCATGAAAAATAGAAAACGAGTCGTGTTGCCATGAAACTTCACGTGAAGGCTTAGGGGACCATTGTATGAATTTACAAGCCATAAAAATGGCATTGGCACACAGAAATATGAAGATGTGCCTAAACCCACCTACCACCCTATCGATCCACGGCTTGCGCATCCCGTCTCTCTGGCTGGCGTAGTGCCAACCCGCCCGCTCGTTTCATCGGTTGGCTTAGGCATACGAAGTTCATTCCAAGTCTAAGATTGGACCAGACCGAGGGTTGCGGTAGTAGGATCGACAGCATGCAGAGGGGGACCCGACCAATCCCCGACTTACGCATCCCACCCCTCCGTCCGGCTAAGCGCCCGAATGCTCGTTTCATGGGTTGACTTAGGCATACGAAGTTCATTCCCAATCTAACATCGAACCGGACCGAGGGATGCAGTAGCAGGATCGACAGCACGCAGAGGGGGACCCGATCGATCCCCGGCTTGCGCATCCTGCCCCTCTGGTCGGCTGAGTGCCCGTATGCTCATTTCGTGGGTTGACTTAGGCATATGGTGTTCATTCCCAATCTGAGATCGGACTGGACCGAGGGTTGCGGCAGCACATGCTAGGCTCGGGCATGTGCTGGTGCCGCATTTTTCTTCGCCGGGGCACCATCATCGGAGCATCGTCGGAGAACCTGACCGGCGGCATTGGGGTTCCGACGATCGGGGGGTCGGGGGGGTGTGCGCACATGATGTGTGATGGGTGCTGGTACTTGGCCCTTATATTGGCCCCCTATCCGTCATCAAACCTCGAGAACTCACACCCTTAAAGAGCATTTGAGATTTTACAGGTTTGCTGCCAGTAGTAATTAAAGTGTCTGAAATGGGGACACTTTTTTCAAATGGTCACAAAATCTTGTACACTTCGAGTTTTTAGCTGAATTTTTTTGTGCATGCCAAGAAAAATACAAGGATCACGTCTACCAAGTTTGGGGGTAAAACTACTTTGAAAAAATTTTAAAAAATTCTGAACCGTAAAAAGTTTCAAAAATCGTGAAAAATAGAAAACGAGTCATCTTGCCATGAAACTTCACGTGAAGGCTTAAGGGACCATTGTATGAATTTACAAGCCATAAGAATGGCATTGGCATGCAGAAATATGAAGATGTGCCTAAACCCACCTACAACCCTATCGATCCGCGGCTTGCGCATCCCGTTTCTTTGGCCGACGTAGTGCCCGCCCGCCCGCTTGCCCGCTCATTTTGTCGGTTGGCTTAGGCATACGGAGTTCATTCCCAGTCTAAGATTGGACCAGACTGAGGGTTGCAGCAGCATGCAGAGGGCGACCCGGTCGATCCCCGGCTTGCGCATCCTACCCCTCTGGCCGGCTGAGCACCCACACACTCATTTCGTGGGTTGACTTAGGCATACGGAGTTCATTCCCAATCTAAGCATACGGGGTTCATTCCCAGTCTATGATCGGACCGGACCGGACTGAGGGTTGCGGCAGCACATGTTGGGCTCGGGCATGTGCTGGTGCCACATTTTTCTTCTCCGGGGCACCATCGTTGAAGCATCGTTGGAGAACCTGACCGACAACATTGAGGTTTCGACGATCGGGGGGCGGGGGGGTGTGCGCACATGATGTGCGATGGGTGTTGGTACTTGGTGCTTATATTGGCCCCCTGTCCCTCATCAAACCTGGAGAACCCACACCCCCTTAAAGAGCATTTGAGATTTTACAGGTATGCTGCCAGTAGCCATTAAAGTGTCTAAAATAGGGACATTTTTTTCAAATGGTCACAAAATCTTGTACATTTTGAGTTTTTAGCTAAATTGTTTTGTGCATGCCAACAAAAATACAAGGATCACTTCTACCAAGTTTGGGGCCAAAACTCCTTTCAAAAAAATTTTAAAAAATCCCGAAGCGCAAAAAGTTTCAAAAATCCTGAAAAATAAAAAACGAGTCGTCTTGCCATGGAACTTCACGTGAAGGCTTAAGGGACCATTGTATGAATTTACAGGCCATAAAAATGGCATTGGCACATAGAAATATGAAGATGTGCCTAAACCCACCTACCACCCTATCGATCCATGGCTTGCGCATCCCGTCTCTCTGGCCGGCGTAGTGCCCGCTCGCCCGCCCGCTTGTTTTGTCGGTTGGCTTAGGCATACGGAGTTCATTCCCAGTCTAAGATCGGACCGGACGGAGGGTTGCGATAGCAGGATTGGCACCGCGTAGAAGGGGCCCCGACCGATCCCCGGCTTGCGCATCCCGCCCCTCTGGCCGGCTGAGCGGCCGCACGCTCGTTTTCGTGGGTTGACTTAGGCATACAGAGTTCATTCCCAATCTAAGCATACAGAGTTCATTCCCAATCTACGATCGGACCGGACCGAGGGTTACGGTAGCACTTGCTGGGCTCGAGCATGTGTTGGTGCCGTATTTTTCAGCCCCGGGGCACCATCGCCGGAGCATCGTCGGAGAACCTAACCGACAGCATTGGGTTTTCGGCGATCGAGGGGGTCGGGGGGGTGTGCGTACATAATGTGTGATGGGTGCTGGTACTTGGCCCTCATATTGGCCCCCTATCCCTCATCAAACCTCGAGAACTCACACCCCCTTAATGAGCATTTGAGATTTTACAGGTTTGCTGCCAGTAGCCATTAAAGTGTCTGAAATGGGGACACTTTTTTCAAATGGTCACAAAATCTTGTACACTTCGAGTTTTTAGCTGAATTTTTTTGTGCATGCCAAAATAAAATACAAGGATCACGTCTACCAAGTTTGGGGCCAAAACTCCTTCCAAAAAAATTTTAAAAAATCCCAAACCTCAAAAATTTTTGAAAATCCTGAAAAATAGAAAATGAGTCGTCTTGCCACGAAACTTCATGTGAAGGCTTAAGGGAGCATTGTATGAATTTACAAGCCATAAAAATGGCATTGGCACACAGAAATATGAAGATGTGCCTAAACCCACCGACCAGCCTATCGATCCACGACTTGCGCATCCCATCTTTCTGGCCGGCGTAGTGCCCGTCCACCCGGTCGTTTCGTCGGTTGGCTTAGGCATATGAGTTCATTCCCAGTCTAAGACCGGACCGGACCAAGGGTTGCGGCAACAGGATCGACAGCACGTAGAGGGGGACCCGACCAATCCTCGGCTTGCCCATCCCGCCCCTCTGGTCAGCTGACCGCTCGCACGCTCGTTTTGCGGGTTGACATAGGCATACGGAGTTCATTCCCAGTCTAAGTATACGGAGTTCATTTGCAGTCTAAGATTGGACCAGACTGAGGGTTGCGGCAGCACATGCTGGGCTTGGGCATGTGCTGGTGCCACAATTTTCTTCGTCGGGGCACCATCGTCGGAGCATCGCCGGAGAACCTGGCCGGCGGCATTGGGGTTCCGGCGATTGGGGGGCGGGGCGGTGTGCGCACATGATGTGCGATGGGTGCTGGTACTTGGCCCTTACATTCGCCCCTTATCCCTCATCAAACCTTGAGAACTCACACCCCCTTAAAAAGCATTTGAGATTTTACAGGTTTGCTGCCAGTAGCCATTAAAGTGTTTGAAATGGGGACACTTTTTTCAAATGGTCACAAAATCTTGTACACTTCGAGTTTTTAGTTGAATTTTTTTTGTGCATGTCAATAAAAATAAAAGGATCACATCTACCAACTTTGGGGCCAAAACTCCTTCCGAAAAAATTTAAAAAAATCCCAAACCATAAAAAGTTTCAAAAATCGTGAAAAATAGAAAACGAGTCGTCTTGCCATTAAACTTCACGTGAAGGCTTAAGGGACCATTGTATGAATTTACAAGCCATAAAAATGGCAATTGCTTGTAGAAATATGAAGATGTGCCAAAACCCACCTACCACCCTATCGATCCACAGCTTACGCATCCCGTCTCTCTGGCCGGCATAGTGCCCGCCCGCCCACCCGCTCGTTTCGTCGATTGGCTTAGGCATACAGAGTTCATTCTCAGTCTAAGATCGGACCAAACCGAGGGTTGCGGCAGCAGGATTGGCAGCACACAGAGAGGGACCTGACCAATCCCAAGCTTACGCATCCCGCCCCTCTGGCCGGCTGAGCGCTCGCATGCTCGTTTCGTGGGTTGACTTAGGCATACGAAGTTCATTCCCAGTCTAAGCATACGGAGTTCATTCCCAGTATAAGATCAGACCGAACCGAGGGTTGTGATAGCACTTGTGGGCTCGGGCATGTGCTGGTGTCGCATTTTTCTTCGTTCGGGGAACCATCACCGGAGCATCATCGGAGAACCTGACCGACGGTATTGGGGTTCCGACGATCAGGGTGGTCGGGGGGTATGCGGACATGATTTGCGATGCGGGCTGATACTTGGCCCTTATATTGGCCCCTATCCCTCATCAAACCTCGAGAACTCACCCCCCCTTAAAGAGCATTTGAGATTTTACAAGTTTGCTGCCAGTACCCATTAAAGTGTCTGAAATGGGGACACTTTTTTTCAAATGGTCACAAAATCTTGTACACTTCGAGTTTTTACCTGAATTTTTTTTGTGCATGCCAAGAAAAATACAAGGATCTCGTCTACCAAGTTTTGGGCCAAAACTCTTTCCAAAAAAATTTTAAAAAATCCTGAACTACAAAAAGTTTCAAAAATCGTGAAAAACAGAAAATGAGTCGTCTTGCCACGAAACTTCATGTGAAGGCTTAAGGGACCATTGTATGATTTACAAGCCATAAAAATGGCCCTGGCATGTAGAATATATGAAGATGTGCCTAAACCCACCTACCACCCTATCGATCCACGGCTTGCGCATCTCGTCTCTTTGGCCGACTTACTGCCTGCCCGCCCACCCGCTCGTTTCATCGGTTGGCTTAGGCATACGGAGTTCATTCCTAATCTAAGATTGGATCAGACTGAGGGTAACGGTAGCAGGATCGGCAGTGCGTAGCGGGGGACCCAATCGAACCTCAGCTTACGCATTTCGCCCCTCTGGTCGGTTGAGCGCCCGGACTCTCGTTTCGTGGGTTGACTTAGGCATACGAAATTCATTCCCAGTCTAAGCATATGGAGTTCATTCCCAGTCTAAGATCGAATCAGACCGAGGGTTGCAGCAGCACATGCTGGGCTCGAGCATGTGCTGGTGTAGCATTTTTCTTTGCCGGGGGACCATCGCCAGAGCATCGCCGGAGCATCGCCGGAGAACTTGACCGACGGCATTGGGGTTTCGACGATCGAGGGGCCGGGGGGTTGTGCACACATGATGTGCAATGGGAGCTGGTACTTGGCCCTTATATTGGCCCCCTATCCCTCATCAAACCTTGAGAACTCACACCCCCTTGAAAAGCATTTGAGATTTTACAGGTTTGCTGCCAGTAGCCAATAAAGTGTCTGAAATGGGGGCACTTTTTTCAAATGGTCACAAAATCTTGTACACTTCGAGTTTCTTGCTGAATTGTTTTGTGCACGCCAACAAAAATACAAGGATCTCGTCTACCAAGTTTGGGGCCAAAACTCCTTCCGAAAAAATTTTAACGAATCTCGAACCGCAAAAAGTTTTGAAAATCGTGAAAAATAGAAAACGAGTCGTCTTGCCATGAAACATCATGTGAAGGCTTAAGGGACCATTTTATGAATTTACAAAACATAAAAATGGCATTGGCACGCAGAAATATGAAGATGTGCCTAAAGCCACCTAACACGCTATAGATCCACGGCTTGCGCATCCCGTCTCTCTGGCCGACGTAGTGCCCACCCGCCTGCCCGCTCGTTTCATCGGTTGGCTTAGGCATACGGAGTTCATTCCTAGTCTAAGATCAGACAGAAATGAGGGTTGCGATAGTAGGATCGGCAGCAGATAGAGGAGGACCCGATCGATCCCCGGCTTGCGCATCCCGTCCTTCTGGCCGGCGGAGCACCTGTACGCTCGTTTCGTGGGTTGACTTAGGCATACGGAGTTCATTCCCAGTCTAAGCGTACAGAGTTCATTCCTAGTCTAAGATCGGATTGGACCAAGGGTTGCGGCAGCACATGCTAGGCTTGGGCATGTGCTGGTGCCGTATTTTTCTTCGTCGGGGCACCATCGCCGGAGCATCGTCGAAGAACCTGACTGGTGGCATTGGGGTTTCGACGATCGGGGGGGCCGGGGGGTGTGTGCACATGATGTGTGATGGGTGCTGGTACTTGGCCCTTATATTGGCCCCCTATCCCTCATCAAACCTTGAGAACTCACACCCCCTTAAAGAGCATTTGATATTTTACAGGTTTGCTACCAGTAGCCAGGAAAGTGTCTAAAATGGGGACACTTTTTTCAAATGCTCACAAAATCTTATACACTTCGAGTTTTTAGCTGAATTTTTTTGCGCACACCAACAAAAATACAAGGATCTCTTCTACCAAGTTTGGGGCCAAAACCCCTTCCGAAAAAATTTTAACAAATCCTGAACTGTAAAAAGTTTCAAAAATCGTGAAAAGTAGAAAACGAGTCGTCTTGCCATGAAACTTCACGTGAAGGCTTAAGGGACCATTGTATGAATTTACAAGCCATAAAAATGGCATTGGCACACAGAAATATGAAGATGTGCCTAAATCCACCTGCCACCCTATCGATCCACGGCTTGCGCATCCCATCTCTCTGGCCGGCATAATGCCCGGCCGCCTGCTCGCCCGCCCGCTTGTTTCGTCAGTTGGCTTAGGCATACGTAGTTCATTCCTAGTATAAGATCAGACCCACCAAGGGTTGCGACAGCAGGATCGGTAGCACGCAGTTGGGGACCCAGCCGATCCCCGGCTTACGCATCCCGCCCCTCTGGCCGGCTGAACACACGCACGCTCGTTTCGTGGGTTGACTTACGCATACGAAGTTCATTCCCAGTCTAAGCATATGGAGTTCATTCCCAGTCTAAGACCGGACCAGATCGAGGGTTGCGATAGCACATGCTGGGCTCGGGCATGTGCTGGTGCCGCATTTTTCTTCGTCGAGACACCATCGCCAAAGTATCGTCGGAGATCCTGGCCGAGGGGGGTGTGCGCACATGTTGTACGATGGGTGCTGGTATTTGGCCCTTATATTGGCCCTCTATCCCTCATCAAACCTCAAAAACTCACAACCCCTTAAAGAGCTTTTGAGATTTTACAGGTTTGCTGTCAGTAGCAATTAAAGTGTCTGAAATGGGGACACTTTTTTCAAATGGTCACAAAATCTTGTACACTTCGAGTTTTTTGCTGAAATTTTTTGTGCATGCCAAAAAAAATACAAGGATGACGTGTACCAAGTTTGGGGCCAAAATACCTTCCGAAAAAATTTAAAAAAATCTCAAACCGTAAAAATTTTTGAAAATCGTGAAAAATAGAAAACGAGTCGTCTTGCCATGAAACTTTACGTGAAGGCTTAAGGGACCATTGTATGAATTTAGAAGCCATAAAAATGGCATTGGCATGCAGAAATATGAAGATGTACCTAAACCCACCTACCACCCTATCAATACACGGCTTGTGCATCCCGTCTCTCTGGCCGGCGTAGTGCCCGCCTGCCCGATCGACCGCTCGTTTCGTCGGTTGGATTAGGCATACGGAGTTCATTCTAGTCTAAGATCAGACTGGACCGAAGGTTGAGGCAATAGGATCGACAGCACGTAGAGGGGTACCCGGTCGATCCCTGTCTTATGCATCCCGCCCCTCTGGTCGGCTGAGTGCCCGCACGCTCATTTTGTGGGTTGACTTAGGCATACGGAGTTCATTCCCAGTCTAAGCATATAGAGTTCATTCCCAGTCTAAGATAGGACCGCACCGAGGGTTGCGATAGCACATGCTGGGCTCGGGCATGTGTTGGTGCCGTATTTTTCTTCGTCGGGGCACCATCACCGGAGAACCTGACCGGCGACATTGGGGTTCTGACGATCGGGGGGGCCGGGGGGTATGCGCATATGATGTGCGATGGGTGCTGGTACTTGGCCCTTATATTGGCCCCCTATCACTCATCAAACCTTGAGAACTCACAGCCCCATAAAGAGCATTTGAGATTTTACAGGTTTGCTGCCAGTAGCCATTAAAGTGTCTGAAATGGGGACACTTTTTTCAAATGGTAACAAAATCTTGTACACTTCGATTTTTTAGCTAAATTTTTTTATGCTTGCCTACAAAAATACAAGGATCATGTCTACGAAGTTTGGGGCCAAACTCCTTCCAAAAAAATTTTAAAAAATCTCGAACCGAAAAAAGTTTCAAAAATCTTGAAAAATAGAAAACGAGTCGTCTTGCCATGAAACTTCACGTGAAGGCTTAAGGGACCATAATATGAATTTTCAAGCCATAAAAATGGCATTGGCATGCAGAAATATAAAGATGTGCCTAAACCCACCTACCACACTATCGATCCAAGGCTTGCGCATCCCGTCTCTCTGGCCGACGCAGTGCCCACCCACCCGCCCGCTCTTTTCGTCGGTTGGCTTAGGCATACGGAGCTCATTCCCAGTCTAAGATTGGACCGGAATGAGGGTTGCGGCAGCAGGATCAGCAGCACGAAGAGGGGGACCCGACTTGCAAATCCCATCCCTCCAGCTGGCTGAGCGGCCGTACGTTCATTTTGTGGGTTGACTCAGGCATACAGAGTTCATTCCCAGTCGAAGCATACGAAGTTCATTCCCAGTCGAAGCATACGAAGTTCATTCCCAGTCTATGACCGGACCGGACTGAGGGTTACGGCACCACATGCTAGGCTTGGGCATGTGCTGGTGCTGTATTTTTCTTCACTGGGGCACCATCGCCAGAGCATCGCCAGAGAACCTGATCGGCGACATTGGGGTTTCGACGATCGGGGGGCCAGAGAACTTGACCGACGGCACTGGGGTTCCAGCGATCGGGGGGGTCGGGGGGGTATGCGCACGTGGTGTGCGATGGGTGCTGGTACTTGGCCCATATATTGGCCCCTTATCCCTCATCAAACCTCAAGAACTTACACCCCCTTAAAGAGCATTTGAGATTTTACAGGTTTGCTGCCAGTAGCCATTAAAGTGTCTGAAATGGGGACACATTTTTCAAATGGTCACAAAATCTTGTACCCTTCAAGTTTTTAGCTGAATGTTTTTGTGGAAGCCAACAAAAATACAAGGATCACATCTAAGAAGTTTGGGACCAAAACCCCTTCCGAAAAAATTTCAAAAAATCTCGAACCGCAAAAAGTTTCAAAAATCGTGAAAAATAGAAAACGAGTCGTCTTGCCATGAAACTTCACGTGAAGGCTTAAAGGACCATTGTATGAATTTACAAGCCAGAAAAATGGCATTGGCATGTAGAAATTTGAAGATGTGCCTAAACCCACCTACCACCCTATCGATCCACGGCTTGCGCATCCCTTCTCTCTGGTCGGCGTGGTGCCCGCCCGCTCATTCGTTTCATCAGTTGGCTTAGGCATACAGAGTTCATTCCTAGTCTAAGATCAGACCGGACCAAGGGTTGCAGCAGCAAGATCGGCAGCACGTAGAGGGGGACCCGATCGATGCCCGGTTTGTGCATCCCGTGCCTCTGGCCTGCTGAGCGCCCGCACGCTCGTTTCATGGGTTGATCTAGGCATACGGAGTTCATTCCCAGTCTAAGCATACGGACTTCATTCCCAGTCTAAGATCAGATCGGACCAAGGGTTACGGTAGCACATGCTGGGCTGGGGCATGTGCTGGTGCCGCATTTTTCTTTGTCGGGGCACCATCGTCGGAGCATCGTCGGAGAACCTGACCGACGGCATTGGGGTTCCGACGATCGGGGGAGCCAGGGGGTGTACGCACAAGATGTGCGATGGCTGCTAGTACCTGGCCCTTATATTGGGCCCCTATCCCCCATCACACCTCTAGAACTCACACCCCCTTAAAGAGCATTCGAGATTTTACAGGTTTGCTACCAGTAGCCATTAAAGTGTCTGAAATGGGGACACTTTTTTCAAATGGTCACAAAATCTTGTACACTTCGAGTTTTCAGCTGAACTTTTTTATGCATTCCAAAAAAAATACAAGGATAACGTCTATGAAGTTTAGGGCCAAAACTCCTTCCGAAAAAATTTTAAAAAATCCTGAACCGTAAAATGTTTTGAAAATCGTGAAAAATAAAAAATGAGTCGTCTTGCCATGAAACTTCACGTGAAGGCTTAAGGGACCATTGTATGAATTTACAAGCCATAAAAATGGCATTGGCATGTAGAAATATGAAGATGTGCCTAAACCCACCTACCACCCATCAATCCACGGCTTGCGCATCCCGTCTCTCTGGCCGGCATAGTGCCCGACCATCCGTCCGCCCGTTCATTTCATCGGTTGGCTTAGGCATACGGAGTTCATTCCCAGTCTAAGATCAGACCAGATCGAGGGTTGTGGTAGTAGGATCGGCAGCATGCGGACGGGGCCCCGACTGATCCCCGGCTTGCGCATCCCACCCCTCTGGCCGACTAAGCACCTGTACGCTCGTTTCATGGGTTGACTTAGGCATACGGAGTTCTTTCCCAGTCTAAGCATACAGAGTGCATTCCCAGTCTAAGATCAAACTGGATAGAGGGTTGCGACAGCACATGCTGGGCTCGGGCATGTGCTGGTGTCGCATTTTTCTTCACCGGGGCACCATCGCCGGAGCATCACCGGAGAACCTAACCAACGGCATTGGGGTTCTTGCGATCGGGGGGGCCGGGGAGGGGGTGTGCGCACATGATGTGCAATGGGTGCTGGTACTTGGCCCTTATATTTGCCCCCTATCCCTCATCAAACCTCAAGAACTCACACTCTCTTAAAGAGCATTTAAGATTTTACACGTTTGCTGCCAGTAGCCATTAAAGTGTCTGAAATGGGGACACTTTTTTCAAATGGTCACAAAATCTTGTACACTTCGAGTTTTTAGCTGATTTTTTTGTGCAAGCCAACAAAAATACAAGGATCACGTCTACCAAGTTTGGGGCCAAAACTCCTTCCGAAAATATTTTAAAAAATCCCGAACAGTAAAAAGTTTTGAAAACCGTGAAAAATAGAAAACGAGTCGTCTTGCCATGAAACTTCACGTGAAGGCTTAAGGGACCATTGTATGAACTTACAAGCCATAAAAATGGCATTGGCACGCATAAATATGAAGATGTGCCTAAACCCACCTACCACCCTATCGATCCACGGCTTACACATCCCGTCTCTCTGGCCGGCGTGGTGACCACCCACCCGCTCGTTTCATCAGTTAGCTTAGGCATACGGAGTTCATTCCCAGTCTAAGATTGGACCGGACAAGGGTTACAGCACAATCGCACACGAGCAGGGGACCCCGATAGATCGACTTGCGCATCCCGCCCCTCGGCCGGCTGAACGCTCGCACGCTCATTTCGTGGGTTGACTTAGGCATACGGAGTTCATTCCCAGTTAAGATACAAGACATTCAGTCTAAGATGACCTGCTGGGTTTCGGGCATTTGCTGTGCTGTATTTTTCTTCGCCGGGGCACCATCCCCGGAGCAACGAAGAACCTGACTAGCGCATTGGGTTCTCGGACGATCGGGGGGCGCGGGGGGTGTGCACAACCTTGATGGTGCGGTGGGTGCTCGGGTACTTGGCCCTTATATTGGCCCCCTATCCCTCATCAAACCTCGAGAACTCACACCCACTTAAAGAGCATTTAAGATTTTACAGGTTTGCATCCAGTAGCCATTAAAGTGTCTGAAATGGGGACACTTTTTTCAAATGGTCACAAAATCTTGTAACACTTTGACTTTTAGCTGAAATGTTTTGTGCAAGGCACAAAAATACAAGGATCACGTCTACCCAGTTGGGGCAAAAACTCCTTTCGAAAAAATTTTAAAAAATCTCGAACCGTAAAAAGTTTTGAAAATCGTGAAAAATAAAAAACGGGTCATCTTGCCATGAAACTTCACGTGAAGGCTTAAAGGAGCATTGTATGAATTTACAAGCCATAAAAATGGCATTGGCATGCAGAAATATGAAGATGTGCCAAAACCCACCTACCACCCTATCGATCCGTGGCTTGCGCATCCCATCTCTCTAGCCGGCGTAGTGCCCGCCCGCCCGCCCTTCCGCTCGTTTCATCGGTTGGTTAGGCATAGGGAGTTCATTCCCAGTCTAAGACTGGACATAACCAAGGTTATGGCAGCATGATCGGCAGCACGCAAAGTGGGACCCGACTGATCCCCGGCTTACGCATCCCGCGCCTCTGGCCGTCTAAGCGCCCGTAAGCTAGTTTCGTGGGTTGACTTAGGCATACGGAGTTCATTCCTACTCTAAGCATACGGAGTTCATTCCCAGTCTAAGATTGGACTGGACCGAGGGTTACGGCAGCACGTGCTGGGCTCGGGCATGTGCTGGTGTCGCATTTTTCTTCGTCGGGGCACCATCGTCGGAGCAACGTCGAAGAACCTGACCGACGGCATTGGGGTTCCGACGATCGGGGGGGCCAGGGGGGTGTGCGCACATGATTTGCAATGGGTGCTGGTACTTGGCCCTTATATTGGCCCCCTATCACTCATCAAACCTCGAGAACTCACACCCCCTTAAAGAGCATTTGAGATTTTACAGGTTTGCTGCCAGTAGCCATTAAAGTGTCTGAAATGGGGACACTTTTTTCGAATGGTCACAAAATCTTGTACACTTCGAGTTTTTAGCTGAATTGTTTTGTGCATGCCAACAAAAATACAAGGATCACGTCTACCAAGTTTGGGGCCAAAACTCCTTCCGAAAAAATTTTAAAAAATCTCGAACTGTAAAATGTTTCAAAAATCATGAAAAATAAAAAACGAGTCGTCTTAACATGAAACTTCACGCGAAGGCTTAAGGGACCATTGTGTGAATTTACAAGGCGTAAAAATGGCATTGGCTCGCAGAAATATGAAGATGTGCCTAAACCCACCTATCACCCTATCGATCCATGGCTTGCGCAACCCGTTTCTCTGGCCGATGTAGTGCCCGCCCGCTCGTTTCGTCGGTTGGCTTAGGCATACGGAGTTCATTCCCAGTCTAAGATTGGACTAGATAGAGGGTTACGGTAGCAGGATCGACAGCACGCAGAGGGGGACCCGACCGATCCCCGACTTGCGCATCCCACCCCTCTGGCCGGTTGAGCACCCGCATGCTTGTTTCGTGGGTTGACTTAGGCATACGGAGTTCATTCCCAGTCCAAGCATATGAAGTTCATTCCCAGTCTAAGATCGGACCGGACCGAGGGTTACGGTAGCACATGCTGGGCTCGGGCATGTGCTGGTGCCGTATTTTTTTCATCGGGGCACCAACACCGGAGCATCGCCAGCACGTAGAGGGGGACCCGGTCAAGCCCCGGCTTGCGCATCCCACCCCTCTGGCCGGCTGAGCGCCCACACGCTTGTTTCATGGTTTGAGTTAGGCATACGGAGTTCAATCCTAGTCTAAGCATACGGAGTTCATTCCCAGTCTAAAATCGGATCGGATCGAGGGTTGCGGCAGCACATGCTGGGCTTGGGCATGTGCTGGTGTCACATTTTTCTTCGTCGACGCACCATCATCGGAGCATCGCTGGAGAACCTGACCGGTGGCATTGAGGTTCCGACTATCGGGGGGGTCGGGGGTTGTGCTCCTATGATGTGCGAAGAGTGCTGGTACTGTGCCCTTATATTGGCCCCCTATCCCTCATCAAACCTCAAAAACTCACACCCCTTTAAAGAGCATTTGAGATTTTATAGGTTTGCTGCCAGTAGCCATTAAAGTGTCTGAAATGGGGACACTTTTTTCAAATGGTCGCAAAATCTTGTACACTTCGAGTTTTTGGCTGAATTTTTTTATGCACGCCAACAAAAATACAAGGATCACAACTACCAAGTTTAGGGCCAAAACTTTTTTCGAAAAAATTTTAAAAAATGGCATTGGCATGCAGAAATATGAGGATGTGCCTAAACCCACCTACCACCCTATCGATCCATGGCTTGCGCATCCCGTCTCTCTGGCCGGCATTGTGCCCGCTCGCTCGTTTCGTCGGTTGGCTTAGGCATAGGGAGTTCATTCCCAGTCTAAGACTGGACCAGACCGAGGGTTGCAGCAGCACATGCTAGGCTCGGGCATGTGCCGGGTCACATTTTTCTTCGTCGAGGCACCATCATCGGAGAATCTGTCCGACGACATCGGGGTCCCGACGATCGGGGGGGCCGGCGGGTGTGCGCACATGATGTGCGAAGAGTGCTGGTACTTAGCCCTTATATCGGCCCCCTATCCCTCATCAACCCTCGAGAACTCACACCCCCTTAAAGAGCATTTGAGATTTTATAGGTTTGTTACCAGTAGCCATTAAAGTGTCTAAAATGGGGTCATTTTTTTCAAATAGTCACAAAATCTTTTACACTTTGAGTTTTTAGCTGAATTTTTTTGTGCACGCCAACAAAAATACAAGGATCACGTCTACCAAGTTTAGGGCCAGAACTCCTTTCAAAAAAATTTTAAAAAATCTCGAACCGCAAAAAGTTTAAAAAATAGTGAAAAATAGAAAACGAGTCGTCTTGCCATGAAACTTCACGTGATGGCTTAAGGGACCATTGTATGAATTTACAAGCATAAAAATGGCATTGGCATGCAGAAATATGAAGATGTACCTAAACCCACCTATCACCCTATCGATCCACGGCTTGCGCAACCCGTCTCTCTGGCTGGCTTAGTGCCCGCACGCCCACCCGCCCGCTCGTTTCATCGGTTCGCTTAGGCATACGGAGTTCATTCCCAGTCTAAGATAGGATCAGAAAAAGGGTTGCGGCGGCAGGATCGGTAGCATGTAGAGGGGGACCCGATCGATCCCCGGCTTTCGTATCCCGTCCCTCTGGCCGGCTGAGCGCCCGCACGCTCGTTTCGTGGGTTGACATAGGCATACAGAGTTCATTCCCAGTCTAAGCATACGGGGTTCATTCCCAGTCTAAGATCAAACCGGACCGAGGGTTGCAGCAGCCCATGCTGGGCTCGAGCATGTGCTAGTGCCACATTTTTCTTCGTTGGGGCACCATCGTCGGAGAACCTGACCGACGGCATTGGGGTTTCGACGATCGGGGGGCCGGGGGGTCTGCGCACATGATGTGCGATGGGTGCTGGTACTTGGCCCTTATATTGGCCCCCTATCCCTCATCAAACCTCGAGAACTCACACCCCCTTAAAGAGCATTTGAGATTTTACAGGTTTGCTACCAGTAGCCATTAAAGTGTCTGAAATGGGGACACTTTTTTCAAATGGTCACAAAATCTTGTACACTTTGAGTTTTTAGCTGAATTTTTTTGTGCGTGCCAAAAAAAATACAAGGATCATGTCCACCAAGTTTGGGGCCAAAACTCCTTCCAAAAAATTTTTAAAAAATCCCGAACCGTAAAAAGTTTTGAAAATCGTGAAAAATAGAAAACGAGTCGTCTTGCCATGAAACATCACATTAAGGCTTAGAGGACCATTGTATGAATTTACAAGCCATAAAAATGGCATTGTGATGCAGAAATATGAAGATGTGCCTAACCCCACCTACCACCCTATCGATCCACAGCTTGCGCATCCTATCTCTCTGGCCGGCGTAGTGCCCACCCGCCCGCCCGCCCGCTCGTTTCGTCAGTTGGCTTAGGCATACGAAGTTCATTCCCAATCTAAGATTGGACCAGATAGAGGGTTATGGTAGCAGGATTGACAGCACGCAGAGGGGGACCCGACCGATCCCCGGCTTGCGCATCCCGCCCCTCTGGCCGGTTGAGCGCCCGCACGCTTGTTTCATGGGTTGACTTAGGCATACGGAGTTCATTCCCAGTCCAAGCATACGAAGTCCATTCCCAGTCTAAGATCGGACCGGACCGAGGGTTACGGTAGCACATACTGGGCTCGGGCATGTGCTGATGTCGCATTTTTCTTCGTTGGGGCACCATCGTCGGAGAACCTGACCGGTGACATCGGGGTTCAGGCGGCCGGGGGGTGTGCACACATGATATGCGATTGGTGCTGGTAACTGGCCCTTATATTGGCCCCCTATCCCTCATCAAACCTCAAGAAATCACACCCCCTTAAAGAGCATTTGAGATTTTACAGGTTTGCTGCCAGTAGCAATTAAAGTGTCTAAAATGGGGACACTTTTTTCAAATGGTCGCAAAATCTTGTACACTTTAAGTTTTTAGCTGAATTTTTTTGTGCATGCTAAAAAAAATACAAGGATCACGTTTACCAATTTTGGGGCCAAAACTCCTTGCGAAAAAATTTTAAAAAATCCCGAACCGTAAAAAGTTTTGAAAATCATGAAAAATAGAAAACGGGTCGTCTTGCCATGAAACTTCACGTGATGGCTTAAGGGACCATTGTATGAATTTACAAGAAAAAAATGGCATTGGCATGCAGAAATATGAAGATGTGCCTAAACCCACCTACCACCCTATCGATCCACCGCTTACGCATCCTGTATCTCTGGTCGGTGTAGTGCCCGCTCGCCCGTCTGCCCACTTGTTTCATCGGTTGGCTTAGGTATACGGAGTTCATTCGCAGTCTAAGATTGGATCGGATCGAAGGTTGCAATAGCAGGATGGGTAGCACGCAGAGGGGAACTCGGTCGATCCTCGAATTACGCATTTCGCCACTCTGGTCGGCCGAGCGCCCACACGCTCGTTTCATGGGTTGACTTAGGCATACGGAGTTCATTCCCAGTCTAAGCATACGGAGTTCATTTCCAGTCTAAGATCAAAATGGACTGAGGGTTGCGACAGCACATGCTGGGCTCAGGCATGTGCCGGTGCCATATTTTTCTTCGCCGTGGCACCATCGTCGGAGCATCGTTGGAGAACCTCACCGACGGCATTGGGGTTCCGACGATCGAGTGTGCTGGGGGGTGTGCGCACATGATGTACGATGGGTGCTGGTACTTGGCCCTTATATTGGCCCCCTATCCCTCATCAAACCTCAAGAACTCACACCCCCTTAAAGAGCATTTGAGATTTTACAGGTTTGCTGCCAGTAGCCATTAAAGTGTCTGAAATGGGGACACTTTTTTCAAATGGTCACAAAATCTTGTACACTTCGAGTTTTTAGCTGAATTTTTTTGTGCATTCCAATAAACATACAAGGATCATGTCTACCAAGTTTGGGGCCAAAACTCCTTCCGAAAATGTTTTTAAAAATCCCGAACCATAAAAAGTTTCAAAAATCATGAAAAATAGAAAATGTGTCGTCTTGCCATGAAAACGAGTCATCTTGCCATGAGACTCCACGTGAAGGCTTAAGGGACCATTGTATCAATTTACAAGCCATAAAAATGGCATTGGCATGCAGAAATATGAAGATGTGCCTAAACCCACCTACCACCCTATCGATCCACGGCTTCTCATCCCGTCTCTCTGGCCGGCGTAGTGCCCACCCGCCTGCCCGCCCGCTTGTTTCATCGGTTGGCTTAGGCATACGGAGATCATTCCTAGACTAAGATTGAACCAGATCAAGGGTTGCGGCAGCAGGATCGGCAATACACAGAGGGGGACCCGACCGATCCCCGACTTGCTCATCCCACCCCTCTGGCCGGTTGAGCACCCACACGCTCGTTTCATGGGTTGACTTAGGCATACGGAGTTCATTCCCAGTCTAAGCATATGGAGTTCATTCCTAGTCTAAGATCAGACTGGATCAAGGGTTGCAGCAGTACATGCTTGGCTCGGGCATGTGCTGGTGCCACATTTTTCTTCGTCGGTGCACCATCGCCGGAGCATCGTCGGAGAACCTGACCGACGGCATTGAAGTTTCGATTATTGGGGGGTTGGGGGGGTGTGCGCACATGATGTGCGATGGGTGCTGGTACTTGGTCCTTATATTGGCCCCCTATCCCTCATCAAACCTCAAGAACTCACCCCCCCTTAAAGAGCATTTGAGATTTTACAGGTTTGCTGGCAGTAGCCATTAAAGTGTCTGAAATGGGGACACTTTTTTCAAATGGTCACAAAATCTTGTACACTTCAAGTTTTTAGCTGAATTTTTTTATGCATGCCAACAAAAATACAGGGAGCACGTCTACCAAGTTTGGGGCCAAAACTCGTTCCGAAAAAATTTTAAAAAATCCAGAACCGCAAAAGGTTTTGAAAATCGTGAAAAATAAAAAACGAGTCGTCTTGCCATTAAACTTCACGTGAAGGCTTAAGGGACCATTGTATGAATTTACAAGCCATAAAAATGGCATTGACATGCAGAATATGAAGATGTGCCTAAACCCACCTACGACCCTATCGATCCACGGCTTGCGCATCTCATCTCTCTGGCCGGCCTAGTGCCCGCCGCCCGTCCGCTCGTTTCGTTGTTTGGCTTAGGCATACGAAGTTCATTCCCAGTCTAAGATCAGATCAGACTGAGGGCTACGGTAGCAGGATCGACAGCATACATAGGGGGACCCGGTCGATCCCCAACTTGCGCATCCCGCCCCTCTGGCCGGTTGAGCGCCCGTATGCTCGTTTCGTGGGTTGACTTAAGCATATGAAGTTCATTCCCAGTCTAAGCATACGGAGTTCATTCCCAGTCTAAGATCAGACCGGACTGAGGGTTACGGCAGCACATGCTGGGCTCGAGCATGTGCTGGTGCCAAATTTTTCTTTGCCGACGCACAATCGTCGGAGCATCATCGGAGAACCTGACCGGTGGCATTGGGGTTCCGACGATCATGGGGCCTGGGGGGTGTGCGCACATGATGTGTGATGGGTGTTGGTACTTGGCCCTTATATTGGCCCCCTATCCCTCATCAAACTTCGAGATCTCACACCCCATTAAAGAGCATTTGAGATTTTACAGGTTTGCTGCCAGTAGCCATTAAAGTTTCTGAAATGGGGACACATTTTTCAAATGGTCACAAAATCTTGTACACTTCGAGTTTTTAGCTGAATTTTTTTTGTGCATGCCAACAAAAATACAAGGATCACGTCTACCATGCTTGGGGATAAAAATCTTTCCGAAAAAATTTAAAAAAATCTCGAACTGCAAAAAGTTTCAAAAATCATGAAAAATAGAAAACGAGTCGTCTTGCCATGAAACTTCACGTGAAGGCTTAAGGGACCATTGTATGAATTTACAAGCCATAAAAATGGCATTGGCATGCAGAAATATGAAGATATGCCTAAGCCCACCTACCACCCTATCGATGCACGGCTTCCCATCCCATCTCTCTGACCGGCGTAGTACCGCCCGCCCGCTCGTTTCGTCGGTTGGCTTAGGCATACGGAGATCATTCCCAGTCAAGATTGAACCAGATCGAGGGTTACGGCAGTAGGATCGACAACATGTAGAGGGGGACCCGGCTGATCCCCGACTTGCTCATCCCGCCCCTCTGGTCGGCTGAGCGCCCGCACTCTCGTTTCGTGGGTTGACTCTGGCATACGGAGTTCATTCCCAATCTAAGATTGAACTGGACCGAGGGTTACGGCAGCACATGCTGGGCTCGGGCATGTGCTGGTGTCACATTTTTCTTCACCGGCACACCATCGTCGGAGCATCGTCGGAGATCCTGACCGACGGCATTGAGGTTCCGACGATCTGGGGGGTCGGGGGGGGTGTGCGCACATGGTGTGCGATGGGTGCTGGTACTTGGCTCTTATATTGGCCCCCAATCCCTCATCAAACCTCGAGAAATCACACGTCCTTAAAGAGCATTTGAGATTTATAGGTTTGCTGGCAGTAGCCATTAAAGTGTCTGAAATGGGGACGCTTTTTTCAAATGGTCACAAAATCTTGTACACTTCAAGTTTTTTGCTGAATTTTTTTATGCATGCCAAAAAAAATACAAGGATCACGTCTACCTTGTTTGGGGCCAAAACTTCTTCCGAAAAAATTTTAAAAAATCCGGAACCGCAAAAAGTTTTGAAAATCGTGAAAAATAAAAAATGAGTCGTCTTGCCATGAAACTTCACGTGAAGGCTTAAGGGACCATTGTATGAATTTACAAGCCATAAAAATGGCATTGGCATGCAGAAATATGAAGATGTGCCTAAACCCACCTACCACCCTATCGATCCACGGCTTGCGCATCCTGTCTTTCTGGCCGGCGTAGTGCCCGCCGCCCGTCCGCTCGTTTCGTCGTTTGGCTTAGGCATACGAAGTTCATTCCTAGTCTAAGATCAGATCAGACTGAGGGCTATGGTAGCAGGATCGGCAGCATACATAGGGGGACCCAGCCGATCCCCAGCTTGCACATCCCGCCCCTCTGGCCGATTGAGCGCCCGCATGCTCGTTTCGTGGGTTGACTTAAGCATATGAAGTTCATTCCCAGTCTAAGCATACGGAGTTCATTCCCAGTCTAAGATTAGACCGGACTGAGGGTTTGCGGCAGCACATGCTGGGCTTGAGCATGTGCTGGTGCCAAATTTTTCTTTGCCGACGTACCATCGTCGTAGCATCGTCGGAGAACCTGATCGGCGGCATTGGGGTTCCGATGATCATGGGGGCCTGGGGGGTGTGCGCACATGATGTGTGGTGGGTGCTGGTACTTGGCCCTTATATTGGCCCCCTATCCCTCATCAAACTTCGAGATCTCACACCCCCTTAAAGAGCTTTTGAGATTTTACAGGTTTGCTGCCAGTAGCCATTAAAGTTTCTGAAATGGGGACACATTTTTCAAATGGTCACAAAATCTTGTACACTTCGAGTTTTTAGCTGAATTTTTTTGTGCATGCCAACAAAAATACAAGGATCACGTCTACCATGTTTGGGGACAAAAATCTTTCCGAAAAAATTTTAAAAAATCTCGAACTGCAAAAAGTTTCAAAAATCATGAAAAATAGAAAACGAGCCGTCTTGCCATGAAACTTCACGTGAAGGCTTAAGGGACCATTGTATGAATTTACAAGCCATAAAAATGGCATTGGCATGCAGAAATATGAAGATATGCCTAAGCCCACCTACCACCCTATCGATGCACGGCTTCCCATCCCATCTCTCTGATCGGTGTAGTGCCACCCGCCCGCTCGTTTCGTCGGTTGGCTTAGGCATACGGAGATCATTCCCAGTCAAGATTGAACCAGATCGAGGGTTACGGCAGTAGGATCGACAACATGTAGAGGGGGACCCGGCTGATCCCCGACTTGCTCATCCCGCCCCTCTGGCCGGCTGAGCGCCCGCACTCTCGTTTCGTGGGTTGACTCTGGCATACGGAGTTCATTCCCAATCTAAGATTGAACTGGACCGAGGGTTATGGCAGCACATGCTGGGCTCGGGCATGTGCTGGTGTCACATTTTTCTTCACCGGCACACCATCGTCGGAGCATCGTCGGAGATCCTGACCGACGGCATTGAGGTTCCGACGATCTGGGGGGTCGGGGGGGGTGTGCGCACATGGTGTGCGATGGGTGCTGGTACTTGGCTCTTATATTGGCCCCCTATCCCTCATCAAACCTCGAGAAATCACACGTCCTTAAAGAGCATTTGAGATTTATAGGTTTGCTGGCAGTAGCCATTAAAGTGTCTGAAATGGGGACACTTTTTTCAAATGGTCACAAAATCTTGTACACTTCAAGTTTTTAGCTGAATTTTTTTATGCATGCCAAAAAAAATACAAGGATCACGTCTACCATGGTTGGGGCCAAAACTTCTTCCGAAAAAATTTTAAAAAATCCGGAACCGCAAAAAGTTTTGAAAATCGTGAAAAATAAAAAATGAGTCGTCTTGCCATGAAACTTCACGTGAAGGCTTAAGGGACCATTGTATGAATTTACAAGCCATAAAAATGGCATTGGCATGCAGAAATATGAAGATGTGCCTAAACCCACCTACCACCCTATCGATCCACGGCTTGCGCATCCCGTCTTTCTGGCCGGCGTAGTGCCCGCCGCCCGTCCGCTCGTTTCGTCGTTTGGCTTAGGCATACGAAGTTCATTCCTAGTCTAAGATCAGATCGGACTGAGGGCTACAGTAGCAGGATCGACAGCATACATAGGGGGACCCGGTCGATCCCTAGCTTGCGCATCCCGCCCCTCTGGCCGGTTGAGCGCTCGCACGCTCGTTTCGTGGGTTGACTTAAGCATATGAAATTCATTCCCAGTCTAAGCATACGGAGTTCATTCCCAGTCTAAGATCAGACCGGACTGAGGGTTGCGGCAGCACATGCTGGGCTCGAGCATGTGCTGGTGCCAAATTTTTCTTTACCGACGCACCATCGTCGGAGCATCGTCGGAGAACCTGACCGGCGGCATTGGGGTTCCGACGATCATGGGGCCTGGGGGGTGTGCGAACATGATGTGTGATGGGTGCTGGTACTTGGCCCTTATATTGGCCCCCTATCCCTCATCAAACTTCAAGATCTCACACCCCCTTAAAGAGCATTTGAGATTTTACAGGTTTGCTGCCAGTAGCCATTAAAGTTTCTGAAATGGGGACACATTTTTCAAATGGTCACAAAATCTTGTACACTTCGAGGTTTTAGCTGAATTTTTTTGTCCATGCCAACAAAAATACAAGGATCACGTCTACCATGTTTGGGGACAAAAATCTTTCCGAAAAAATTTTAAAAAATCTCGACCTGCAAAAAGTTTCAAAAATCATGAAAAATAGAAAACGAGTCGTCTTGCCATGAAACTTCATGTGAAGGCTTAAGGGACCATTGTATGAATTTACAAGCCATAAAAATGGCATTGGCATGCAGAAATATGAAGATATGCCTAAGCCCACCTACCACCCTATCGATGCACGGCTTCCCATCCCATCTCTCTGATCGGTGTAGTGCCACCCGCCCGCTCGTTTCGTCGGTTGGCTTAGGCATACGGAGATCATTCCCAGTCAAGATTGAACCAGATTGAGGGTTGCGACAGTAGGATCAGCAACACGTAGAGGGGGACCCGGCCGATCCCCGACTTGCTCATCCTGCCCCTCTGGCCGGCTGAGCGCCCGCACTCTCGTTTCGTGGGTTGACTTTGTCATACTGAGTTCATTCCCAGTCTAAGATTGAACTGGACCGAGGGTTACGACAGCACATGCTGGGCTCGGGCATGTGCTGGTGTCGCATTTTTCTTCACCGGCACACCATCGTCGGAGCATCGTCGGAGAACCTGACCGACGGCATTGAGGTTCTGGCGATCTGGGGGGCCGAGGGGGGTGTACGCACATGGTGTGCGATGGGTGCTGGTACTTGGCTCTTATATTGGCCCCCTATCCCTCATCAAACCTCGAGAAATCACACGTCCTTAAAGAGCATTTGAGATTTATAGGTTTGCTGGCAGTAGCCATTAAAGTGTCTGAAATGGGGACACTTTTTTCAAATGGTCACAAAATCTTGTACACTTCAAGTTTGTAGCTGAATTTTTTTAGGCATGCCAAAAAAAATACAAGGATCACGTCTACCATGTTTGGGGCTAAAACTTCTTCCGAAAAAATTTTAAAAAATCCTGAACCGCAAAAAGTTTTGAAAATCGTGAAAAATAAAAAACGAGTCGTCTTGCCATGAAACTTCACGTGAAGGCTTAAGGGACCATTGTATGAATTTACAAGCCATAAAAATGGCATTGGCATGCAGAAATATGAAGATGTGCCTAAACCCACCTACCACCCTATCGATCTACGGCTTACGCATCCCGTCTCTCTGGCCGACCTAGTGCCCGCGCCCGTCCGCTCGTTTCGTCGTTTGGCTTAGGCATACGAAGTTCATTCCCAGTCTAAGATTGAATCAGACTGAGGGCTACGCAGCAGGATCGACAGCATACAGAGGGGGACCCGGCCGATCCCCAGCTTGCGCATCCCGCCCCTCTGGTCGGTTAGAGCGCCCGCACGCTCGTTTCATGGGTTGACTTAAGCATATGAAGTTCATTCCCAGTCTAAGCATACGGAGTTCATTCCCAGTCTAAGATCAGACTGGACTGAGGGTTGCGGCAGCACATGCTGGGCTCGGGCATGTGCTGGTGCCAAATTTTTCTTTGCCGATGCACCATCGTCGGAGCATCGTCGGAGAACCTGACCGACGGCATTGGGGTTCGACGATCGTGGGGCCTGGGGGGTGTGCGCACATGATGTGCGATGGTGCTGGTACTTGGCCCTTATATTGGCCTCCTATCCCTCATCAAACCTCGAGATCTCACTCCCCCTTAAAGAGCATTTGAGATTTTACAGGTTTGCTGCCAGTAGCCATTAAAGTTTCTGAAATGGGGACACATTTTTCAAATGGTCACAAAATCTTGTACACTTCGAGTTTTTAGCTAATTTTTTTGTGCATGCCAACAAAAATACAAGGATCACGTCTACCAAGTTTGGGGCCAAAAATCCTTCCGAAAAAATTTTAAAAAATCTCGAACCGTAAAAAGTTTTGAAAATTGTGAAAAATAGAAAACGAGTCGTCTTGCCATGAAGCTTCACGTGAAGGCTTAAGGGACCATTGTATGAATTTACAAGCCATAAAAATGGCATTGGCACGCAAAAATATAAAGATGTGCCTAAACCCACCTACCATTCTATCGATGCACGGCTTCTCATCCCGTCTCTCTGGCCGGCGTAGTGCCCGCCCGCCCGTTCGTTTCGTCGGTTGGCTTAGGCATACGGAGATCATTTCCAGTCTAAGATTGAACCAGATCGAGGGTTGCGGCAGCAGGATCGGCAACATGTAGAGGGGGACCTGGCCGATCCCTGACTTGCTCATCCCGCCCCTCTGATCGGTTGAGCGCCCACACTCTCGTTTCGTGGGTTGACTTAGGCATACGGAGTTCATTCCCAGTCTAAGCATATGGAGTTCATTCCCAGTCTAAGATCAGACTAGACTGAGGGTTGCAGCAGCACATGCTTGGCTCGACATCTGCTGGGGCTTGCATTTTTCTTCGTCGGGGCACTATCGTCGAAGCATCATCGGAGAACCTGAACCGATGGCATGGGGTTCCGACGATCGGGGGGCGGGGGGGTGTGCACACATGATGTGCGATGGGTGCTGGTACTTGGCCCTTATATTGGCCACCTATCCTTCATCAAACCTCGAGAACCCACACCCCCTTAAAGAGCATTTGAGATTTTACAGGTTTGCTGCCAGTAGCCATTAAAGTGTCCGAAATGGGGACGCTTTTTTCAAATGGCCACAAAAACTTGTACACTTCAAGTTTTTAGCTGAATTTTTTTGTGCATGCCAACAAAAATACAAGGATACGTCTACCAAGTTTGGGGCCAAAACTCCTTCCAAAAAATTTTTAAAAAATCTCGAACCTCAAAAAGTTTAAAAAATCTTGAAAAATAGAAAACGAGTCGTCTTGCCATGAAACTTCACGTGAAGGCTTAAGGGACCATTGTATGAATTTACAAGCCATAAAAATGGCATTGGCATCCAGAAATATGAAGATGTGCCTAAACCAACCTACCACCCTATCGATCCACGGCTTGCGCATCCCATCTCTCCGGTCGACGTAGTGCTCGCCGCCCGCCCGCTCGTTTCGTCGGTTGGCTTAGGCATACGAAGTTCATTCCCAGTCTAAGAACGGATCAGATTGAGGGCTACGACAGCAAGATCGGTAGCATATAGAGGGGGACCCGGCCGATCCCCAGCTTGCGCATCCCGCCCCTCTGGCCGGTAGAGCGCCCGCACGCTCGTTTCATGGGTTGACTTAAGCATATGAAGTTCATTCCCAGTCTAAGCATACGGAGTTCATTCCCAGTCTAAGATCAGACCGGACTGAGGGTTGCGGCAGCACATGCTAGGCTCGGGCATGTGCTGGTGCCAAATTTTTCTTTACCGATGCACCATCGTCGGAGCATCGTCGAGGAACCTGACCGACGGCATTGGGGTTCCGACGATCGTGGGGCCTGGGGGGTGTGCGCACATGATGTGCGATGGGTGCTGTTACTTGGCCCTTATATTGGCCCCCTATCCCTCATCGAACCTCGAGGACTCACACCCCCTTAAAGAGCATTTGAGATTTTACAGGTTTGCTGCCAGTAGTCATTAAAGTGTTTGAAATGGGGACACTTTTTTCAAATGGTCACAAAATCGTGTACACTTCGAGTTTTTAGCTGCGTTTTTTTGTGCATGCCAACAAAAATATAAGGATCACGGCTACCAAGTTTGGGGACAAAAATCTTTTCGAAAAAATTTTAAAAAATCTCGAACTGCAAAAAGTTTCAAAACTCGTGAAAAATAGAAAACGAGCCGTCTTGCCGTGAAACTTCACGTGAAGGCTTAAGGGACCATTGTATGAATTTACAAGCCATAAAAATGGCATTGGCACATAGAAATATGAAGATGTGCCTAAACCCACCTACCACCCTATCGATGCATGGCTTCTCATCCCGTCTCTCTGACCGGCGTAGTGCCCGCCCGCCCGCTCGTTTTGTCGGTTGGCTTAGGCATACGGAGATCATTCCCAGTCTAAGATTGAACCAGATCGGGGGTTGTGACAGCAGGATCGACGACACGCAGAGGGAGACCCGACCGATCCCCAACTTGCTCATCTCGCCCCTCTGGCCGGTTGAGCGCCCACACGTTCGTTTCGTGGGTTGACTTAGGCATACGGAGTTCATTCCCAGTCTAAGCATATGGAGTTCATTCCCAGTCTAAGATCAGACTAGACTGAGGGTTGCAGCAACACATGCTGGGCTCGGGCATGTGCTGGTGCCAAATTTTTCTTTGTCGGGGCACCATCGTCGGAGCATCGCTAGAGAAGCTAACCGGTGGCATTGGGGTTCCGACGATCGGGGTGGACAGGGGGGTGTGCACACATGATGTATGATGGGTGCTGGTACTTGGCCCTTATATTGGACCCCTATCCTTCATCAAACTCTCTGGCCGGCGTAGTGCCCGCTCGCCCGCCCACTCGTTTCATCGGTTGGGTTAGGCATATGGAGTTCATTCCTAGTCTAAGATTGGACTGCACTGAGGGTTGTGGTAATAGGATCGACAGCACGTAGAGGGGTACCTGGCTAATTCTCGGCTATCGCATTCCGCCCCTCTGGCCAGCTGAGCGCCCACACGTTCGTTTCGTGGGTTGACTTAGGCATACAGAGTTCATTCCCAGTCTAAGCATATGGAGTTCATTCCCAGTCTAAGATCGGACCAGATCGTAGGTTGCGGCAGTACATGCTGGGCTCAAGCATCTACTGGTGCTGCATTTTTCTTCGTCGGGGCACTATCGCCGGAGCATCACCGGAGAACCTGACCGATGGCATTGGGGTTCCGACGATCGGGGGGCGGGGGGGTGTGCACACATGATGTGCGATGGGTGCTGGTACTTGGCCCTTATATTGGCCCCCTATCCTTCATCAAACCTCGAGAACCCACACCCCCTTAAAGAGCATTTGAGATTTTACAGGTTTGCTGGCAGTAGCCATTAAAGTGTCCGAAATGGGGACGCTTTTTTCAAATGGCCACAAAAACTTGTACACTTCGAGTTTTTAGCTGAATTTTTTTGTGCATGCCAACAAAAATACAAGGATACGTCTACCAAGTTTGGGGCCAAAACTCCTTCCAAAAAAATTTTAAAAAATCTCGAACCGCAAAAAGTTTAAAAAATCCTGAAAAATAGAAAATGAGTCGTCTTGCCATGAAACTTCACGTGAAGGCTTAAGGGACCATTGTATGAATTTAGAAGCCATAAAAATGGCATTGGCATGCAGAAATATGAAGATGTGCCTAAACCCACCTACCACCCTATCGATCCACGGCTTGCGCATCCCGTCTCTCTAGCCGGCGTAGTGCCCACCCGCCTGCCCGCCCGCTTGTTTCAACAGTTGGCTTACGGGTACGGAGTTCATTCCTAGTCTAAGATTGGATCAGATCGAGGGTTGCGATAGCAGGATCGGTAGCATGCAAAGGGGGACCCGGTCGATCCTCGGCTTACGCATCCCGCCCCTTTGGCAGGCTAAACGCCCGCACGCTCGTTTGTGGGTTGACTTAAGCATACAGAGTTAATTCCCAGTCTAAGCATACGGAGTTCATTCCCATTCTAAGATCGGATCGGACCGAGGGTTACGGCAGCACATGCTGGGCTCGGGCATGTGCTGGTGCCACATTTTTCTTCACCGGGGCACCATCGTTGGAGCATCGGAGGAGAACCTGATCGGTGGCATTGGGGGTGTGCGCACATGATGTGCGATGGGTGCTGGTACTTGGCCCTTATATTGGCCCCCTCTCCCTCATCAAACCTCGAGAACTCACACCCCCTTAAAGAGCATTTGAGATTTTACAGGTTTGCTGCCAGTAGCCATTAAAGTGTCTGAAATGGGGACACTTTTTTCAAATGGTCACAAAATCTTGTACACTTCGAGTTTTTAGCTGAATTTTTTTGTGCATGCCAACAAAAATACAAGGATCATGTCTACCAAGTTTAAGGCCAAAACTCCTTCGAAAAAATTTTATAAAATCTCGAACCCCAAAAAGTTTTTAAAATCGTGAAAAATTAAAAACGAGTCGTCTAGCCATGAAACTTGACGTGAAGCCTTAAGGGACCATTGTATGAATTTACAAGCCATAAAAATGGCACTGGCATGCAGAAATATGAAGATGTGCCTAAACCCACCTACCACCCTATCGATCCACGGCTTGCGCATCCCGTCTCTCTGGCCGGCGTAATGCCCGCCCGCTCGCCCATTTCGTCGGTTGGCTTAGGCATACGGAGTTCATTCCCAGTCTAAGATCAGACCAGACCGAGGGTTATGGCAGCAGGATCAACAGCACACAGAGGGGGACCCGGTCGACCCTAGCTTGTGCATCCTGCCCCTCTGGCTGGCTGAGCGCCCGCACGCTCGTTTCATGGGTTGACTTAGGCATACGAAGTTCATTCCCAGTCTGAGCATACGGAGTTCATTACCAGTCTAAGATCAGACCGGACCGAGGGTTGCGACAGCACATACTGGGCTCAGGCATGTGCTGGTGCCGCATTTTTCTTCGTCGGGCACCATCGCCAAAGTATCACCGGAGAACCTGACCGGCGGCATTGTGGTTCCAACGATCGGGGGGACTGGGGGGGTGTGCACACATGATGTGCGATGGGTGCTGGTAGTTGGCCCTTATATTGGCCCTCCTATCCCTCATGAAACCTCAAGAACTCACACCCCCTTAAAGAGCATTTTAGATTTTTCAGGTTTGCTGCCAATAGCCATTAAAGTGTCTGAAATGGGGACACTTTTTTCAAATGGTCACAAAATCTTGTACACTTTGAGTTTTTAGCTGAATTTTTTTGCGCATGCCAACAAAAATACAAGGATCACGTTTAACAAGTTTGGGGCCAAAACTCCTTCCGAAAAAATTTTAAAAAATCCCGAACCGTAAAAAGTTTCAAAAATCATGAAAAATAGAAAACAAGTCGTCTTGCCATGAAACATGACGTGAAGGCTTAAGGGACCATTGTATGAATTTACAAGCCATAAAAATGGCATTGGCACGTAGAAATAAGAAGATGTGCCTAAACCCACCTACCACCCTATCGATCCACGGCTTGCGCTTCCCGTCTCTCTGGCCCCCGTAGTGCCCGCACACCCGCCCGCCTGCTCATTTCGTCGGTTGGCTTAGGCATACAGAGTTCATTCCCAGTCTAAGATCGAACCGAATCGAGGGTTGCGGTAGCAAGATCAGCAGCACGCATAGGGGGACCAGACCGATCCCCAGCTTACGCATCCCGCCCCTCTGGCCGGCTGAGCGTCCGCACGCTCATTTCATCGGTTGACTTAGGCATACAAATTTCATTCCCAGTCTAAGCATACAGAAGTTCATTCCCAGTCTAAGCTCAGACCGGATCGAGGGTTGCGGCAGCACATGCTGGGCTCAGGCATGTGCTGGTGCCACATTTTTCTTCACTGGGGCACCATTGCCGGAGCATCGCCGAAGAACCTGACCGACGGCATTGGGTTTTGGCGATCGTGGGGGCCAGGGGGGGTGCGCACATGATGTGTGATGCGTGCTGGTACTTAGCCCTTATATTGGCCCCCTATCCCTCATCAAACCTTGAGAACTCACACCCCCTTAAAGAGCATTTGAGATTTTACAGGTTTGCTGCCAGTAGCCATTAAAGTGTCTAAAATAGGGACATTTTTTTCAAATGGTCACAAAATCTTGTACACATCGAGTTTTTAGTTGAATATTTTTTTGCATGCCAACAAAAATACAAGGATCACGTCTACCAAGTTTGCAGCCAAAACTCCTTCCGAAAAAATTTTAAACAATCCCGAACCGCAAAAAGTTTTGAATATCGTGAAAAATAGAAAACGAGTCGTCTTGCCATTAAACTTCACGTGAAGGCCTAAGGGACCATTGTATGAATTTACAAGCCATAAAAATGGCATTGGCACGTAGAAATATGAAGATGTGCCTAAACCCACTTACCACCCTATCGATCCATGGCTTGCGCATGCCATCTCTCTGGCCGGTGTAGTGCCTGCCCGTTCGTTTCGTCAGTTGGCTTAGGCATACAGAGTTCATTCCCAGTCTAAGATTGAATTGACTGAAGGTTGCAGCAGTAGGATCGGCAGTACGCAGAGGGGGACCCGGTCGATCCTCAGCTTGTGCATCCCGCCCCTCTGGTCGGCTGAGCGCCCGCACGCTCGTTTTGTGGGTTGACTTAGGCATACGGAGTTCATTCCCAGACTAAGCATAAGGAGTTCATTCCCAGTCTAAGATCAGACCGGATCAAGGGTTGCGGCAACAGGATCAACAGAACGCAGAGGGGACCCGGTCGATCCCCGGCTTGTGCATCCCACCCCTCTGGCCGGCTAAGCGCCCGTACGTTCGTTTCACGGGTTGACTTAGGCATACGGAGTTCATTCCCAGTCTAAGCACACGGAGTTCATTCCTAGTCTAAGATCGGACCGAACCGAGGGTTGCGGTAGCAAGATGGTAGCACGCGGAGAGGGACTCGGTCGATCCCTGGCTTGTGTATCCCGCCCCTCTGGCAGGCTGAGCACCCGCGCACTCATTTCGTGGGTTGACTTAGGCATACGGAGTTCATACCCAGTCTAAGCATACAAAGTTCATTCCTAGTCTAAGATCGGATTGGACCAAGGGTTACGACAGCACATGCTGGGCTCGAGCATGTGCTGGTGCCGTATTTTTCTTCGCCAGGGAACCATCGCCGGAGCATCGTCGAAGAACCTGACCGGCGACATTGGGGTTCCGACGATTGGGGCGGTCGGGGGGGTGTGCGCACATAATGTGCGATGGGTGCTGGTACTTGGCCCTTATATTGGCCCCCTCTCCCTCATCAAACCTCGAGAACTCACACCCCCTTAAAGCATTTGAGATTTTACAGGTTTGCTGCCAGTAGCCATTAAAGTGTCTGAAATGGGGACACTTTTTTCAAATGGTCACAAAATCTTGTACACTTCAAGTTTTTAGCTGAATTTTTTTATGCATGCCAAAAAAAATACAAGGATCAAGTCTACCAAGGTTTTAGCCAAAACTCCTTCCGAAAAAATTTTAAAAAATCCTGAACTGTAAAAAGTTTCAAAAATCATGAAAAATAGAAAACGAGTCATCTTCCCATGAAACTTCACGTGAAGGCTTGAGGGACCATTGTATGAATTTACAAGCCATAAAAATGGCATTGGCACGTAGAAATATGAAGATGTGCATAAACCCACCTACCACCCTATCGATCCACGACTTGCGCATCCCGTCTCTCTGGCCGGCGTAGTGCCCGCCCACCCGCCCGCTCGTTTGGTCAGTTGGCTTAGGCATACGGAGTTCATTCCCAGTCTAAGATCGGACCGAACCGAGGGTTACGGTAGCAGGATCTGCAGCATGCAGAAGGGGACTCGGTCGATCCCTGACTTCCGCATCCCGCCCCTCTGGCCGGCTGAGCGCTCACACGCTTGTTTCATTGGTTGACTTAGCCATATGGAGTTCATTCCCAGGCTAAGCATACGGAGTTCATTCCCAGTCTAAGATCAGATTAGACTGAGGGTTGCGGTAGCACTTGCTGGGCTCGGGCATGTGCTGGTGCTGCATTTTTCTTCGCCGAGGTACCATCGCCGGAGCATCACCGGAGAACCTGACCGACGGCATTGGGGTTCCGATGATCGGCGGGGTCGGGGGGTGTGCGCACATGATGTGCGATGGGTGCCGGTACTTGGCCCTTATATTGGCCCCTTATCCCTCATCAAACCTCGAGAACTCACACCCCTTAAAGAGCATTTGAGATTTTACAGGTTTGTTGCCAGTAGCCATTAAAGTCTCTGAAATGGGTACACATTTTTCAAATGGTCACAAAATCTTGTACACTTCGAGTTTTTAGCTGAATTTTTTTGTGCATGCCAACAAAAATATAAGGATCACGACTACCAAGTTTGGGGCCAAACTCCTTTCGAAAAAATTTTTAAAAATCCCGAACTGTAAAAAGTTTTGAAAATCGTGAAAAATAGAAAATGAGTCGTCTTGCCATGAAACTTCACGTGAAGGCTTAAGGGACCATTGTATGAATTTACAAGCCATAAAAATGGCATTGGCATGCAGAAATATGAAGATGTGCCTAAACCCACCTACCACCCTATCGATCCATGGCTTGCACATCCCGTCTCTCTGGCTGACGTAATGCCTGCCCGTCTGCCCGCCCGCTCGTTTCGTCGGTTGGCTTAGGCATACGAGTTCTTTGCCAGTCTAAGATCGGATCAGACTGAGGGTTGCGGTAGCAGGATCGACAGCACGTAGAGGGGGACCCGGTTGATCCCTGACTTGTGCATCCCGCCCCTCTAGCCAGCTGAGCGCCCGCACGCTCGTTTCGTAGGTTGACTTAGGCATACAGAGTTCATTCCCAGTCTAAGCATACGAAGTTCATTCCCAGTCTAAGATCGGATCAGACCAAGGGTTGCGGCAGCACATGCTGGGCTCGGGCATGTGCTGGTGCCACATTTTTCTTCGTCAGGGCACAATCGTCGGAGCATCGCCGGAGAACCTAATCGGTGGTATTGGGGTTTCGGTGACCGAGGGGCGGGGGGCATGCGCACATGATGTGCGATTGGTGCTGGTACTTAGCCCTTATATTGGCCCCCTATCCCTCATCAAACCTTAAGAACTCACACCCCCTTAAAGAGCATTTGAGATTTTACAACTTTGCTTCCAGTAGCTATTAAAGTGTCTGAAATCGGACACTTTTTTCAAATGCTCACAAAATCTTGTACACTTCGAGTTTTTAGCTGAATTTTTTTGTGCATGCCAACAAAAATACAAGGATCACGTCTAATACGTTTGGGGCCAAAACTCCTTCTGAAAAAAATTTTAAAAAATCCCGAACCGTAAAAAGTTTCAAAAATCATGAAAAATAGAAAACGAGTCGTCTTGCCATGAAACTTCACGTGAAGGCTTAAGGGACCATTGTATGAATTTACAAGCCATAAAAATGGCACTGGAATGCAAAAATATGAAGATGTGCCTAAACCCACCTACCACCCTATCGATCCACGGCTTGCACATCCCCTCTCTCTGGCCGACGTGGTCCCTACCCGCCTGCCCGCCCGTTCGTTTCGTCAGTTGGCTTAGGTATACGGAGTTCATTCCCTGTCTAAGACTGGAACAGACTGAGGGTTCCGGCAATAGGATCGGCAGCACGTAGAGGGGGATCCCGTTGATCACTGGCTTGCGCATCCCGCCCCTCTGGCCAGCTGAGCGCCCGCATGCTCGTTTCGTGGGTTGACTTAGGCATATGGAGTTCATTCCCAGTCTAAGATCGGATCGGACCTAGGGTTGCAGCAGCACATGCTGGGCTCAGCCATGTGCTGGAGTCACATTTTTCTTCGTCGGGGCACCATCGCCGGAGCATCGCCAGAGAACTTGACCGGCAGCGTTGGGGTTCCGACGATCGGGGGGCCGGGGCGGGTGTGCGCACATGATGTGTGATGGGTGCTGGTACTTGGCCCTTATATTGGCTCCCTATCCCTCATCAAACCTCGAGAACTCACACCCCCTTAAAGAGCATTTGAGATTTTACAGGTTTGCTGCCAGTAGCCATTAAAGTTTCTAAAATGGGGACACTTTTTTCAAATGGTCACAAAATCTTGTACACTTGCAGTTTTTAGCTGAATTTTTTTGTGCATGCCAACAAAAATACAAGGATCACGTCCACCAAGTTTGGGAACAAAACTCCATCTGAAAAAATTTCAAAAAAATCCTGAACCGTAAAAAGTTTTGAAAATCATGAAAAATAGAAAATGAGTCGTCTTGCCATGAAACTTCACGCGAAGGCTTAAGGGACCATTGTATGAATTTACAAGCCACAAAAATGGCATTGGCGCATAGAAATATGAAGATGTGCCTAAACCCACCTACGACCCTATCGATCCATGGCTTGCGCATCCTGTCTCTCTAGCCAACATAGTGCCCGCCCGCCCGCTCGTTTTGTCGGTTGGCTTAGGCATACGAAGTTCATTCCCAGTCTAAGATCGGACCAGATCGAGAGTTGCGACAGCAAGATCAGCAGCACGCAGAAGGGGACCCAACCGATCCCTGGCTTGCGCATCCTGCCTCTCTGGCTGGCTGAGCCCCCGCACGCTCGTTCCGTGGGTTGACTTAGGCCTACGGAGTTCATTTCCAGTCTAAGATCGGACTGGACCGTAGGTTGCGGCAGCAGATGCTGGGCTCAGGCATGTGCTGGTGCCGTATTTTTCTTCGTCGGGGCACCACCTTCGGAGCATCGCCGGAGAACTTGACTGGCATCATTGGGGTTCCGGCGATCGGGGGGGCCGGGGGGTGTGCGCACATGATGTGCATGCCAACAAAAATACAAGGATCACGTCTACCAAGTTTGGGGCCAAAACTCTTTCCGAAAAAATTTTAAAAAATCCCGAACCGCAAAAAGTTTCAAAAATCATGAAAAATAGAAAACGAGTCGTCTTGCCATGAAACTTCACGTGAAGGCTTAAGGGACCATTGTATGAATTTACAAGCCATAAAAATGGCATTGGCAAGTAGAAATATGAAGATGTGCCTAAACCCACTTACCACCCTATCGATCCACGGCTTGCGTATCCCGTCTCTTTGGCCGGCGTAGTGCCCGCCCGCCCGCCCGTCTGCTCATTTTATCAGTTGGCTTAGGCATACGGAGTTCATTCCCAGTCTAAGATCAGATCGGACCAAGGGTTGCGGGAGCAAGATCGACAGCATGTAGAGGGGGACCCGACCGATCCCTAGCTTGCGCATCCCGCCCCTCTGGCCGACTGAGCGCCCGTACGTTCGTTTCATGGGTTGACTTAGGCATACAGAGTTCATTCCCAGTCTAAGCATACGGAGTTCATTCCCAGTCTAAGATCGGACCGAACCAAGGGTTGCGGCAGCACATGTTGGGCTAGGGCATGTGCTGGTGCCTCATTTTTCTTCGTCGGGGCACCATCGCCGGAGCATCATCGGAGAACTTAACCGACGACATTGGGGTTCCGACGATCGGGGGGGTCAGGGGGTGTGCGCACATGATGTGTGATGGGTGCTGGTACTTGGCCCTTATATTGGCCCCCTATCCCTCATCAAACCTCAAGAACTCACACCCCCTTAAAGAGCATTTGAGATTTTACAGGTTTGCTGCCAGTAGCCATTAAAGTGTCTGAAATGGGGACACTTTTTTCAAATGGCCACAAAATCTTGTACACTTCGAGTTTTTAGCTGAATTTTTTTGTGCATGCCAATAAAAATACAAGGATCATGTCTACCAAGTTTGGGGTCAAAACTCCATCCGAAAAAATTTTAAAAAATCCCAAACCGAAAAAAGTTTCAAAAATCGTGAAAAATAGAAAACGAGTCGTCTTGCCATGAAACTTCAGGTGAAAGCTGAAGGGACCATTGTATGAATTTACAAGCCATAAAAATGGTGTTCGCACATAGAAATATGAAGATGTTCTGAAACCCACCTACCACCCTATCGATCCACGGCTTGCGCATCCCGTCTCTCTGGTCGAAGTAGTGCCCGCCCGCCCGCTCGTTGTGCCGGTTGGCTTAGGCATACGGAGTTCATTCCCAGTATAAGATTGAACCGAATCAAGCGTTACAGTAGCAAGATTGGTAGCACACAGAGGGGGACCCGACCGATCCCCGGCTTGCGCATCCCGCCCCTCTGACCGGCTGAGCACCCGCACGCTCATTTCGTGGGTTCACTTAGGCATACGAAGTTCATTCCCATTCTAAGATCAGATCGGACCAAGGGTTGCGGCAGCACATGCTGGGCTCGAGCATGGTAATACTGCCGCATTTTTCTTCGTCGGGGCACCATTGCCGGAGCATCACCGGAGAACCTGACCGACGGCATTGTGGTTCCGACAATCGGGGGGCCAAGGGGTGTGCGCACATGATGTGCGATGGGTGCTGGTACTTGGCCCTTATATTGGCCCCTTATCCCTCATCAAACCTGGAGAACTCACACCCCTTAAAGAGCATTTGAGATTTTACAGGCTTGCTGCCAGTAGCCATTAAAGTGTCTGAAATGGGGACACTTTTTTCAAATGGTCACAAAATCTTGTACACTTTGAGTTTTTAGCTGAATTTTTTTGTGCACGCCAACAAAAATACAAGGATCACGTCTACCAAGTTTGGGGCCAAAACTCCTTCCAAAAAAATTTTGAAAAATCCCGAACCACAAAAAGTTTTAAAATTCGTGAAAAATAGAAAATGAGTCGTCTTGCCATGAAACTTCACGTGAAGGCTTAAGGGACCATTGTATGAATTTACAAGCCATAAAAATGGCATTGGCATGTAGAAATATAAAGATGCGCCTAAACCCACCTACCACCTTAGCGATCCACGGCTTGCGCATCCCGTCTCTCTGGCCGACGTAGTGCCCACCCGCCCGCCCGCCTGCTCGTTTCGTCAGTTGGCTTAGGCATACGGAGTTCATTCCCAGTCTAAGATCAGATCAGACCGAGGGTTGCGGGAGCAGGATCGACAGCACGTAAAGGGGGACCCGGTCGATCCCCAGCTTGGGCATCCCGCCCCTCTGGCCGGCTGAGCGCCCGCACGTTCGTTTCATGGGTTGACTTAGGCATATGGAGTTCATTCCCAGTCTAAGATCGGATCGAACCAAGGGTTGCGACAGCACATGCTGGGCTCGGGCATGTGCTGGTGCTTCATTTTTCTTCGTCGGGGCAACATCGCCAGGGCATCGTCGGAGAACCTGACCGACGGCATTGGGGTTTCGATGATCGGGGGAGCCGGGGGGGTGTGCGCACATGATGTGTGATGGGTGCTGGTACTTGGCCCTTATATTGGCCCCCTATCCCTCATTAAACCTCGAGAACTCACACCCCCTTAAAGAGCATTTGAGATTTTACAAGTTTGCTGCCAGTAGCCATTAAAGTGTCTGAAATGGGGACACTTTTTTCAAATGGTCACAAAATCTTGTACACTTTGAGTTTTTAGCTGAATATTTTGTGCATGCCAACAAAAATACAAGGATCATGTCTACCAAGTTTGGGGTCAAAACTCCTTTCGAAAAAATTTAAAAAAATCCCGAGCCGAAAAAAGTTTCAAAAATCGTGAAAAATAGGAAACGAGTCGTCTTGCCATGAAACTTCAGGTGAAGGCTTAAGGGACCATTGTATGAATTTACAAGCCATAAAAATGGTGTTGGCACACAGAAATATGAAGATGTGCCTAAACCCACCCACCACCCTATCGATCCACAGCTTGCGCATCCCGTCTCTCTGGTTGAAGTAGTGCCCGCCTGCCCGCTCGTTGTGTCGGTTGGCTTAGGCATACGGAGTTCATTCCCAGTCTAAGATTGGACCGAACCGAGGGTTACGGTAGCAATATTGGTAGCACGCAGAGGGGGACCCAACTGATCCTCGGCTTGCTCATCCTACCCCTCTGGCCGGCTGAGCTCCCACACGCTCATTTCATGGGTTGACTTAGACATACGGAGTTCATTCCCAGTCTAAGATTGAATCGGACTGAGGGTTGCAGCAGCACATGCTGGGCTCGAGCATGTAATACTGTTGTTTTTTTTCTTCGCCGGGGCAGCATCGTCGAAGCATCACCGGAGAACCTAACCGACGGCATTGGGGTTCCAGCGATCAGCGGGGTCGGGGGGTGTGCGCACATGATGTGCGATGGGTGCCGATACTTGGCCCTTATATTGGGCCCTTATCCCTCATCAAACCTCGAGAACTCACACCCCTTAAAGAGCATTTGAGATTTTACAGGTTTGCTGCCAGTAGCCATTAAAGTGTCTGAAATGGGGACACTTTTTTTCAAATGGTCACAAAATCTTGTACACTTTGAGTTTTTAGCTGAATTTTTTTGAGCATGCCAACAAAAATACAAGGATCACGTCTACCAAGTTTGGGGCCAAACTCCTTCTGAAAAAATTTTAAAAAATCTCGAACGATAAAAAGTTTTGAAAATCATGAAAAATAGAAAATGAGTCCTCTTGCCATGAAACTTCACGTGAAGGCTTAAGGGACCATTGTATGAATTTACAAGCCATAAAAATGGCATTAGCATGCAGAAATATGAAGATGTGCCTAAACCCACCTACCACCCTATCGATCCATAGCTTGCGCATCCCGTCTCTCTGGCCGACGTAGTGCCTGCCCGTCTGCCCGCCCGTTCGTTTCGTCGATTGGCTTAGGCATACGAGTTCTTTGCCAGTCTAAGATCGAATTAGACCGAGGGTTGCGACAGCAAGATCGGTAGCACGCAGAGGTGGACTCGGCTGATCCCCGACTTTCGCATCCCGTCCCTCTGGCCGGTTGAGCGCCCGCACGCTCGTCTCGTAGGTTGACTTAGGCATACGGAGTTCATTCCCAGTCTAAGATCGGACTGGACCGCAGGTTACGGTAGCACATGTTGGGCTCGAGCATGTGCTGGTACCGTATTTTTCTTCGTCGGGGCACCATCGTTGGAGAACCTGACCGACGCCATTGGGGTTCCGACGATTGGGGGGGCCGGGGGGTATGCGCAAATGATGTACGATGGGTGCTGGTACTTGACCCTTATATTGGCCCCCTATCCCTCATCAAACCTGAAGAACTCACACCCCCTTAAAGAGCATTTGAGATTTTACAAGTTTGCTGCCAGTAGCCATTAAAGTGTCTGAAATGGGGACACTTTTTTCAAATGTTCATAAAATCTTGTACCCTATGAGATTTTAGCTGAATTTTTTTGTGCATGCCAACAAAAATACAAGGATCACGTCTACCAAGTTTGGGGCCAAAAATCTTTCCAAAAAAATTTTAAAAAATCCGGAACCGCAAAAAGCTTCAAAAATCATGAAAAATAAAAAATGAGTCGGCTTGCCATGAAACTTAACGTGAAGGCTTAAGGGAGCATTGTATGAATCTAAAAGCAATAAAAATGGCATTGGCACGTGGAAATATGAAGATGTACCTAAACCCAACTACCACCCTATCGATCCATGGCTTACGCATCTTGTCTCTCTGGCCGACGTAGTGCCCGCCCGCCCGCCTGCCAGCTAGTTTCGTCGGTTGGCTTAGGCATACGGAGATCATTCCTAGTCTAAGATTGGACCGGACCGAGGATTGCGGCAGCAGGATCGGCAGCACGCAGAGGGGGACCCGGCCGATCCCCGACTTGCGCATCCCGCCCCTCTGGCCGGCTGAGCGCCCGCACACTCGTTTCGTGAGTTGACTTAGGCATACGAAGTTCATTCCCAGTCTCAGATCAGACCAGACCGAGGGTTGCAGCAACACATGCTAGGCTCAGGCATGTGCCGGTGCTGCATTTTTCTTCGTCGAGGCAGCATCGTCGGAGCATCACCAGAGAACCTGACCGACGGCATTGGGGTTCCGACAATCGAGGGGCCGTGGGGGGTGTGTGCACATGATGTGCCATGGGTGCTGGTTCCTGGCCCTTATATTTTCCCCCTATCCCTCATCAAACCTTGGGAACTCACACCCCCTTAAAGAGCATTTGAGATTTTACAGGTTTGCTGCCAGTGGCCATTAAAGTGTCTAGAATAGGGACACATTTTTCAATTTGTCTCAAAATCTTGTACACTTTGAGTTTTTACCTGAATTTTTTTTTGCATGCCAACAAAAGTACAAGGATCACGTCTACCAAGTTTGGGGCCAAAACATCTTCCAAAAAAATTTTAAAAAATCCCGAACCTTAAAAAGTTTTAAAAATCATTAAAAATAGAAAACGAGTCATCTTGCCATGAAACTTCACGTGAAGGCTTAAGGGACCATTGTATGAATTTACAAGCCATAAAAATGGCATTAGCATACAGAAATATGAAGATGTGCCTAAACCCAACTACCACCCTATTGATCCACGGCTTGCGCATCTCGTCTCTCTGGCTGGCATAATGCCCGCCCACCCGCTCATTTCATTCATTTTCTTAGGCATACGGAGTTCATTCCCAGTCTAAGATCAGACCAGATTGAGGGTTACGACAGCATGGAGAGGGGGACCCGACCGATCCTCGGCTTGTGCATCCCGCCCCTTTGGTCGACTGAGCGCCCGTACGCTCGTTTCATGGGTTGACTTTGGCAGACAGAGTTCATTCCCAGTCTAAGCATACGGAGTTCATTCCTAGTCTAAGATCCAACCGGATCGAGGGTTGCGGCAGCACATGTTGGGCTTGGGCAGGTGCTGGTGCCACATTTTTCTTCGTCAGGGCACCATCGCCGGAGCATCGTCGGAGAACCTAACCCGCGGCATTGGGGTTCCGACGATCGAGGGGGCCGGGGGGGTGTGCGCACATGATGTGCGATGGCTGGTGGTACTTGGCCCTTATATTGGCCCCCTATCCCTCATCAAACCTTGAGAACTCACACCCCCTTAAAGAGCATTTGAGATTTTATAAGTTTGCTGCTAGTATCCATTAAAGTGTCTAAAATGGGGACACTTTTTTCAAATGATCACAAATCTTGTACACTTTGAATTTTTAGCTGAATTTTTTTGTGCATACCAAAAAAAATACAAGGATCATGTCTACCAAGTTTGCGGATAAAACTCCTTACGAAAAAATTTTAAAAAATCTCGAACCATAAAAAGTTTGGAAAATCGTGAAAAATAGAAAACAGGTCGTCTTGCTATGAAACTTCACGTGAAGGCTTAAGGGACCATTGTATGAATTTACAAGCCATAAAAATGGCATTGGCATGTAGAAATATGAAGATGTGCCTAAACCCACCTACCACCCTATCGATCCACGGCTTGCGCATCCCGTCTCTCCGACCGACGTAGTGCCCGTCCCTCCGGTCGACGTATTGCCCGCCCGCTCACTCGTTTCATCGGTTGGCTTAGGCATACGGAGTTCATTCCCAGTCTAAGATCAGACCAGACTGAGGGTTGTGGCAGCAAGATCGATTGCACATAGAGGGGGGCCCGACCGATCCCCGGCTTACGCATCCTGCCCCTCTGGCCGACTGAGCGCACGTACGCTCATTTCGTGGGTTGACTTAGGCATACGAAGTTCATTCCCAGTCTAAGCATACGGAGTTCATTCCCAGTCTAAGATCGGACCGGATCGAGGGTTACGGCAGCACATGCTAGGCTCGGACATGTGCTGGTGCCACATTTTTCTTCGTCGGGGGACCATCGTCAGAGCATCGCCGAAGAACCTGATCGACGGCATTAGGGTTCCGGCGATTGGGGCGGCCGGGGGGGATGTGCGCACATGATGTGCGATGGGTGCTGGTACTTGCCCTTATATTGGCCCCCTATCCCTCATGAAACCTTGAGAACTCAGAACCCCTTACAGAGCATTTGAGATTTTACAGGTTTGCTACCAGTAGCCATTAAAGTGTCTGAAATGGGGACATTTTTTTCAAACGGTCACAAAATCTTGTACACTTCGAATTTTTAACTGAATTTTTTTTGTGCATGCCAACAAAAATACAAGGATCACGTCTATCAAGTTTGGGGCCAAAACTCCTTTCGAAAAAATTTTAAAAATTCCCGAACTGCATAAAGTTTTGAAAATCGTGAAAAATAGAAAACGAGTCGTCTTGCCATGAAAGTTCACGTGAAGGCTTAAGCACCATTGTATGAATTTACGAGCCATAAAAATGGCATTGGCACGTAGAAATATGAGGATGTGCCTAAACCCACCCACCACCCTATCGATCCACGGCTTACGCATCCCGTCTCTCTGACCGGCGTAGTGCTCGCCCGCCCACCTGCCCGCTCGTTTCGTCGGTTGGTTTAGGCACACGAAGTTCATTCCTAGTCTAAGATTGAATCGGACCAAGGGTTTCAGTAGTAGGATCAGCAGTACGTAGAGGGGGACCTGGCCAATCCCTGGCTTTCGCATCTCACCCCTCTGGCTGACTGAGTGCCCGCACGCTCGTTTCGTGGTTTGACTTAGGCATACGGAGTTCATTCCCAGTCTAAGCATACGGAATTCATTCCCTGTCTAAGATCGGACCAGACCGAGGGTTGCGGCAGCATAGACTGGGCTCGAGCATGTGCTAGTGCCGCATTTTTCTTAGCCAGGGCACCATCGCCGGAGAACTTGACCAGTGGCATTGGGGTTCCGATGATCAGGGGGGCCGGGGGGGCTGTGCGCGCATAATGTTTGATGGGTGCTGGTACTTGGCCCTCATATTGGCCCCCTATCCCTCATCAAACCTCGAAAACTCACACCACCTTAAAGAACATTTGAGATTTTACAGGTTTGCTACTAGTAGCCATTAAAGTGTCTGAAATAGGGACACTTTTTTCAAATGGTCACAAAATCTTGTACACTTCAAGTTTTTAGCTAAATTTTTTTGTGCATGCCAACAAAAATACAAGGATCACGTCTACCAAGTTTGGGGCCAAAACTCCTTTCGAAAAAATTTTTAAAACTCCCAAACCCCAAAAAGTTTTGAAAATCATGAAAAATAAAAAACGAGTCGTCTTGCCATGAAACTTCACGTGAAGGCTTAAGGGACCATTGTATGAATTTGTAGGCCATAAAAATGGTATTGGCACGCAGAAATATGAAGATGTGCCTAAACCCACCTACCACGGTATCGATCCATGGCTTGCGCATCCCGTCTCTTTGGCCCCCTATCCCTCATCAAACCTCGAGAACTCACACCCCCTTAAAGAGCATTTGAGATTTTACAGGTTTGCTGCCAGTAGCCATTAAAGTTTCTGAAATGAGGACACTTTTTTTCAAATGGTAACAAAATCTTCTACACTTCGAGTTTTTAGCTGAATTTTTTTATGCATGCCAACAAAAATACAAGGATCACGTCTACCAAGTTTGGGGCCAAAACTCCTTCCGAATGAATTTTAAAAATCCCAAACCCCAAAAAGTTTCAAAAATCGTGAAAAATAGAAAACGAATCGTCTTGCCATGAAACTTAACTGTGAAGGCTTAAGAGACCATTGTATGAATTTACAAGCCATAAAAATGGCATTGGCACGGGTAGAGAAATATGATGAGACTGCTGCCCAAAACCCACCCTACCACCCTATCGAATCCACGGCTTGTGCATCCTGTCACTCTGGCCGACGTAGTGCACGCCCGCCCACCCGCTTGTTTCATCGGATGGCTTAGGCATACGGAGTTCATTCCTAGTCTAGGATCAAACCAGACCGAGGGTTGCGGCAGCAAGATCGATAGCATGTAGAGGGGGACCCGGCCAATCCCCGGCTTGCGCATCCTGCCCCTCTGGCCGGTTGAGCGACCGCACGCTCGTTTCATGGGTTGACTTAGGCATACGAAGTTCATTTCCAGTCTAAGCGTACAGAGTTCATTCCCAGTCTAAGATCGGATTGGACCGAGGGTTGTGGCAGCACATGCTGGGCTTGGGCATGTGCTGGTGCCGCATTTTTCTTCGCCGGGGTACCATCGCCGGAGCATCGTCGGAGAACCTGACCGACGGCATTGGGCTTCCAATGATCGGGGGGGCTGGGGGGGTGTGCGCACATGATGTGCGATGGGTGCTGGTACTTGGCCCTTATATTGGCCCCCCTTCTCTCATCAAACCTCGAGAACTCACACCCCCTTAAAGAGCATTTGAGATTTTATAGGTTTGCTGCCAGGAACCATTAAAGTGTCTGAAATGGGGGCACTTTTTTCAAATGGTCACAAAATCTTTTACACTTCGAGTTTTTAGCTGAATTTTTTTGTGCATGCCAAAAAAAATACAAGGATCATGTCTACGAAGTTTGGGGCCAAAATTGCTTCTGAAAAAATTTTAAAAAATCTCGAGCCGTAAAAAGTTTCAAAAATCATGAAAAATAGAAAACGAGTTGTCTCGCCATGAGACTTCACATGAAGGCTTAAGGGACCATTGTATGAATTTACAAGCCATAAAAATGGCATTGGCTCACAGAAATATGAAGATGTGCCTAAACCCACCTACCACCCTATCGATCCACGGCTTGCGCATCCCGTCTCTCTAGTCGACGTAGTGCCCGCCCACTCGCCTGCACGCTCGTTTCGTCGGTTGGTTTAGGCAGACGGAGTTCATTCCCAATCTAAGATCGGACCAGACCGAGGGTTGCGACAGTAGGATCGACAGCACGTAGAGGAAGACCCGGCCGATCCTCGGCTTTCGCATCCCGCCCTCTGGCCGGCTTAGCGCCCGCACGCTCGTTTCGTGGGTTGACTTAGGTATACGGAGTTCAATTCCTGTCTAAGCATACAGAGTTCATTCCTGTCTAAGATCAGACTGGACCAAGAGTTGCGACAGCACATGCTGGGCTCGAGCATGTGTTGGTGCCGCATTTTTCTTCATCGGGGCACCATCGCCGGAGCATCGTCGGAGAACCTGACCGATGGCATTGGGGTTCCGAAGATTGGGGGGCCGGTGGGGGTGTGCGCACATGATGTGCAATGGGTGCTGGTACTTGGCCCTTATATTGGCCCCCTATCCCTCATCAAACCTTGAGAACTCACACCCCCTTAAAGAGCATTTGAGATTTTACAGGTTTGCTGCCAGTAGCCATTAAAGTGTCTGAAATGGGGACACCTTTTTCAAATGGTCACAAAATCTTGTACACTTCGAGTTTTTTGCTGAATTTTTTTGTGCATGCCAACAAAAATACAAGGATCATGTCTACGAAGTTTCGGGCCCAAACTGCTTCCGAAAAAATTTTAAAAAATCCCAAACCGTAAAAAGTTTTTAAAATCATGAAAAATAGAAAACGAGTCGTCTTGCCATGAAACTTCACGTGAAGGCTTAAGGGACCATTGTATGAATTTACAAGCCATAAAAATGGCATTGGCACACAGAAATATGAAGATGTGCCTAAACCCACCTACGACCCTATCGATCCACGGCTTGCGCATCCTGTCTCTCTGGCCGACGTAGTGCCCGCCCACCCGCCCGCACGCTCGTTTCGTCGGTTGGCTTAGGCATACGGAGTTCATTCCTAGTCTAAGATTGGACCAGACCGAGGGTTGCGACAGCAAGATCGACAGCATGCAGAGGGGACCCGATCGATCCCCAGCTTGCACATCCCGCACGCTCGTTTCATGGGTTAACTTAGGCATACGGAGTTCATTCCCTGTCTAAGCATACGGAGTTCATTCCAATCTAAGATTGGATCGGACCGAGGCTTGCAGCAGGACATGTTGGGCTCGGGCATGTGCTGGTACCACATTTTTCTTCGTCGGGGCACCATCGTCAGAGAACCTGACCGGCGACATTGGGGTTCTGGTGATCGGGGGCCGAGGGGGTGTGCGCATATGATGTGCGATGGGTGCTGGTACTTGGCCCTTATATTGGCCCCCTATCCCTCATCAAACCTCAAGAACTCACACCCTCTTAAAGAGCATTTGAGATTTTACAGGCTTGCTGTCAATAGCCATTAAAGTGTCTAAAATGGGGACACTTTTTTCAAATGGTCACAAAAACTTCAACACTTCCAGTTTTTAACTGAATTTTTTTTGCATTCCAACAAAAATACAAGGATCACTTCTACCGAGTTTGGGGCCAAAACTCCTTTCGAAAAAATTTTAAAAAATCTCGAACCGTAAAAAGTTTCCAAAATCGTGAAAAATAGAAAACGAGTCATCTTGCCGTGGAACTTCACGTGAAGGCTTAAGGGACCATTGTATGAATTTACAAGCCATAAAAATGGCATTCGCACGTAGAAAAGTGAAGATGTGCCTAAACCCAACTACCACCCTATCGATCCACGGCTTGCCCATCCCATCTCTCTGGCCGACATAGTGCCCGCCCCCCCGCCCGCTCATTTCGTCGGTTGGCTTAGGCATACGGAGTTCATTCCCAGTCTAAGATCGGACCAGACTGAGGGTTGTGGTAGCAGGATCGGCAGCACGCAGAGGTGGACCCGATCGATCCCCGTTTTGTGCATCCCGCCCCTCGAGCCGACTGAGCGCCCGCACGCTTGTTTCGTGGGTTGACTTAGGCATACGGAGTTCATTCCTAGTCTAAGCATACAGAGTTCATTCCCAGTCTAAGATCGGACTGGACCGAGGGTTGGGCAGCACATGCTGGGCTCGACCTTGTGCTGGCACCGCATTTTTCTTCGTCGGGGCACCATCGCCGGAGTATCACCGGAGAACTTGACCGATAGCATTGGGGTTCCGACGATCGGGGAGGCCGGGGGAAGTGCGCACATGATGTGCATTGGGTCTGGTACTTGGCCCTTATATGGGCCCCCTATCCCTCATCAAACCTCAAGAACTCACACCCCCTTAAAGAGCATTTGAGATTTTACAGGTTTGCTGCCAGTAGCCATTAAAGTGTCTGAAATAGGGACACTTTTTTCAAATGGTCACAAATTCTTGTTCACTTCGAGTTTCTAGCTGAATTTTTTTGTGCATGCCAACAAAAATACAAGGATCACGTCTACCAGGTTTGGGGCTAAAACTCCTTCCAAAAAAATTTTAAAAAATCTCGAATCGTAAAGTTTCAAAAAATCATGAAAAATAAAAAACGAGTCATCTTGCATGAAACTTTCACGTGAAGGCTTAAGGGACATTGTATGAATTTACAAGCCATAAAATGCATTGGCACGATTAGAAATATGAAGGGTGCTGCCCTAAACCCACCTACGACCCTATCGATCCACGGGCGCCGCATTCCCGTCTATCTGGCCGGCGTAGGCCCGCCCGCCCGCTCGTTTCCGTCGCGTTGGCTTAGGCATACAGAGTTCATTCCCAGTTCTAAGATTCAGATCGACTGAGTTGTGGTAGCTGGATCGGCAGCACACAGAGGGGGACTGCCGATCCCGGCTTGCGCATCCCGGCCCTCTGGTCTGGCCTGAGCGCCCGCCACACTCATTCCGTGGGTGACTTAGGCATATTGGAGTACTTCCCAGTCTGATATGATTCATTCCAGTCTAAGATCAGACTAGACCGAGGTACGGCAGCACACGTGGGCATCGAACATTGCGGTGTCGCATTTTTCTTCGTGGGGCACATCGCCAGAGCATCGTCGGAAGAACTGATGCGGCATTGGGTTTCTGGCGATAGGGGGCCAAGGTTGGCACATATGACATGGGCAGTACTGGTCCCATATGGCCCCGATCCCTCATCAACCTCATGATGAACCCTTAAAGAGATTTGAGATTTTACAGGTTTGCTGCCAGTAGCTATTAAAGTGCTGAAATGGGACACTCAGTTCAAATGTTCACAAATCTTGTACACTTCGAGTTTTTAGCTGAATTTTTTTATGCAGGCCAAGAAAAATACAAGGATCACGTCTACCAAGTTTGAGGCCAAAACAACTTTTGAAAAAATTTTAAAAAATCTCGAACCGTAAAAAGTTTCAAAAATCGTGAAAAATAGAAAACGAGTCGTCTTGCCATGAAACTTCACGTGAAGGCTTAAGGGACCATTGTATGAATTTACAAGCCATAAAATGGCATTGCATATAGAAATATGAAGATCTACCTAAACCCACCTACCACTTTATCGATCCACGACTTGCGCATCCCGTTTCTCTGGCCGATGTAGTACCTACCAGCTCGCCCGCCCGTTCGTTTCATCGATTGGCTTAGGCGTACGGAGTTCATTCCCAGTCTAAGATCGGACCAGATCGAGGGTTGTGACAGCAGGATCAGCAGCACGCAGAGGGTGACCCGGTCGATCCCCGGCTTGTGCATCTCACCCATCTGGCAGACTGAGCGCCCGCACGCTCGTTTCGTGGGTTGACTTAGGCATACGGAGTTCATTCCCAGTGTAAGTATACGGAGTTCATTCCCAGTCTAAGATCGGATCGGATCGAGGGTTCTGGCAGGACATGCTGGGCTCGGGCATGTGCTAGTGCCACATTTTTCTTTATCGGGGCACCATCATAGGAGCATCATCGGAGAACCTGATCGGCGGCATTAGGGTTCCAGCAATCGGGGCGATCGGGGGGGTGTGCGCACATGATGTGCGATGGGTGCTGGTACTTGGCCCTTATATTGTCCCCTATCCCTCATCAAACCTCGAGAAGTCACACCCCCTTAAAGAGCATTTGAGATTTTACAGGTTTGCTGCTAGTAGCCATTAAAGTGTCCGAAATGGGGACACTTTTTTCAAATGGTCAAAAAAACTTGTACACTTCGAGTTTTTACCTGAATTTTTTTGTGCATGCCAAAATAAAATTCAAGGATCACGTCTACCAAGTTTGGGGCCAAAACTCCTACCGAATCATGAAAAATAGAAAACGAGTCGTCTTACCGGGAACCATTGTATGAATTTACAAGCCATAAAAATGGCATTGGCATGTATAAATATGAAGATGTGCCTAAACCCACCTACCACCCTATCGATCCATGGCTTGCGCATCCCGTCTTTCTGGCTGGCGTAGTGCTCACCCGCCCGCCCGCCCGCTCGCTCGTTTCGTTGGTTGGCTTAGGCATACGGAGTTCATTCCCAATCTAAGATCAGACTGGACCGAGGGTTACAGCAACTTGCGCATTGGGGACTCGATCGATCCCCAACTTGCACATCCCGCCCCTCTAGTCGGTTGAGCGGCCGCACGCTCGTTCTGTGTGTTGACTTAGGCATACAGAATTCATTCCTAATCTAAGCATACGGAGTTCATTCCCAGTCTAAGATCAGACAGGACCGAGGGTTGCAACAGCACATGTTGGGCTCGGGCATGTGCTGTTGCCGCATTTTTCTTTGTCGGGGCACCATCGCCGGAGAACCTGACCGACAGCATTTGGGTTCTGACGATCGGGGGGGCCGGGGGGGTGTGCACACATGATGCACGATGGGTGCTGGTACTTGGCCCTTATATTGGCCCCCTATCCCTCATCAAACCTCGAGAACTCACACCCCCTTAAAGAGCATTTGAGATTTTACAGGTTTCCTCCCAGTACCCATTAAAGTGTCTGAAATGGGGACACTTTTTTCAAATGGTCACAAAATCTTGTACACTTCGAGTTTTTAGCTGAATTTTTTTGTGCACGCCAAAAAATATACAAGGATCACATCTAAGATTGGACCAGACTGAGGGTTACGGCAGCACATGCTGCGCTCGGGCATGTGCTGGTGCCGCATTTTTCTTCGTTGGGGCACTATTGCCAGAGCATCACCGGAGAACCTGACCGGCGGCGTTGGGGTTCCAACGATCGGGGGGGCCGGGGGGTAGTGCGCACATGATGTGTGATGGGTGCTGGTACTTGGCTCTTATATTGGCCCCCTATCCCTCATCAAACCACGAGAACTCACACCCCCTTAAAGAGCATTTGAGATTTTACAGGTTTGCTGCCAGTAGCCATTAAAGTGTCTGAAATGGGGACACTTTTTTCAAATGGTCACAAAATCTTGTACACTTCGATTTTTTAGCTGAATTTTTTTGTGCATGCCAACAAAAATACAGGGATCGTGTCTACCAAGTTTAGGGCCAAAAGTACTTCCGAAAAAATTTAAAAAAATCTTGAACCGCAACAAGTTTCGAAAATCCTGAAAAATAAAAAATGAGTCGTCTTGCCATGAAACTTCACGTGAAGGCTTAAGAGACCATTGTATGAACTTCCAAGCCATAAAAATGGCGTTGGCATGTAGAAATATGAAAATGTGCCTAAACCGACCTACCTCCTATCGATCCACAGCTTGCGCATCCCGTCTCTCTGGTCGGCGTAGTGCCCGCCCGCCTGCCCATTCGTTTCGTCGGTTGGCTTAGGCATACGGAGTTCATTCCCAGTCTAAGATCTGGCCAAACCAAGGGTTACAGCAGCAGGATCGACAGCACACAGAGGGGGACTCGGTTGATCCCCGGCTTGGGCATCCCACCCCTCTGGCCGGCTGAGCGCCCGCACGCTCGTTTCGTGGGTTGACTTAGGCATACGGAGTTCATTCCCAGTCTAAGCATACGGAGTTCATTCCCAATCTAAGATTAGACTGAACCGAGGGTTGCGACAGCACATGCTGGGCTCAGGCATGTGCTGGTGCCGCATTTTTCTTCACCGGGGCACCATCGCCGGAGAACCTGACCGACAGCATTGGGGTTTCGACAATCGGGGGGGTCGGGGGGGTGTGCGCACATGATTTGTGATGGGTGCTGGTACTTGGCCCTTATATTGGCCCCGTATCCCTCATCAAACCTCAAGAACTCACACCCCCTTAAAGAGCATTTGTGATTTTACAGGTTTGCCGCCAGTACCCATTAAAGTGTCTGAAATGGGGACACTTTTTTCAAATGGTCACAAAATCTTGTACACTTCGAGTTTTTAGCTGAATTTTTTTGTGCATGCCAATAAATATACAAGGATCACGTCTAAGATTGGACCGGACCGAGGGTTGTGGCAGCACATGCTGGGCTCGGGCATGTGCTGGAGTCACATTTTTCTTTGTCGGGGCACCATCGTCGGAGAACCTGACCGACGGCATTGGGGTTCCGACGATCGGGGGGGTCGGGGTTTGCGCACATGATGTGTGATGGTTGCTGGTACTTGGCCCTTATATTGGCCCCCTATCCCTCATCAAACCTCGAGAACTCACACCCCCTTAAAGAGCATTTGAGATTTTACAGGTTTGCTGCCAGTAGCCATTAAGGTGTCTGAAATGGGGACACTTTTTTCAAATGGTCACAAAATCTTGTACACTTCGATTTTTTAGGTGAATTTTTTTATGCATGCCAACAAAAATACAGGGATCATGTCTACCAAGTTTAGGGCCAAAACTCCTTCCGAAAAAGTTTTAAAAAAATATCAAACTGCAACAAGTTTTGAAAATCCTGAAAAATAGAAAACAAGTCGTCTTGGCATGAAACTTCACGTGAAGGCTTAAGGGACCATTGTATGAATTCACAAGCCATAAAAATGCCCTTGACACATAGAAATATGAAGATGTGCCTAAACCGACCTACCCCCTATCGATCCACGGCTTGCGCATCCCGTCTCTCTGGTCGACGTAGTGCCCGCCTGCCCGTCCGCCCGTTCGTTTCGTCGGTTGGCTTAGGCATACGGAGTTCATTCCCAGTCTAAGATCAGACAGGACTGAGGGTTGCAGCAGCAGGATCGGCAGCACGCAGAGGGGGATCCGGTTGATCCCCAGCTTGCGCATCCCGCCCCTCTGGCTGGCTGAGCGCCCGCACGCTCGTTTCGTCTATTGACTTAGGCATATGGAGTTCATTCCCAGTCTAAGCATACGGAGTTCATTCCCAGTCTAAGATCAGACCGAACCGAGGGTTGCAGTAGCACATGCTAGGCTCGAGCATGTACTGGTGCCACATTTTTCTTCGTCAGGGCACCATCGCTGGAGAACCTGACCGACAGCATTGGGGTTCCGACAATCGGGGGGCCGAGGGGTGTGCGCACATGATGTGCGATGGGTGCCGGTACTTGGCCCTTATATTGGCCCCATATCCCTCATCAAACTTCGAGAACTCACACCCCGTTAAAGAGCATTTGAGATTTTACAGGTTTGCTGCTAGTAGCCATTAAAGTGTCTGAAGTGGGGACACTTTTTTCAAATGGTCACAAAATCTTGTACACTTCGAGTTTTTAGCTGAATGTTTTTGTGAATGCCAACAAAAATACAAGGATCGCGTTTACCAAGTTTGGGGCCAAACCACCTTTCAAAAAAATTTTAAAAAATCCCAAACCATAAAAAGTTTCAAAAATCGCGAAAAATAGAAAACGAGTCGTCTTGCCATGAAACTTCACGTGAAGGCTTAAGGGAACATTGTATGAATTTCAAGCCATAAAAATGGCATTAGCATGCAGAAATATGAAGATGTGCCTAAACCCACCTACCACCCTATCGATCCACGGCTTGCGCATCCTGTCTTTCTGGCCGATGTAATGCCCGTCCGCCCGTCTGCCCGATCGTTTCGTCGGTTGGCTTAGGGATACGAAGTTCATTTCGTGTCTAAGATTCAGGATCGAAACCGAGGGCGCTAAACAGCAGGATCGGGTGGCACGTAGAGTGGGGACCCGATCGATAGCGTCGGCTTGCGCATCCCGCCCCCTCTAGTCCGCTGATAGCGCCCGCCACGGCTCGTTTCGTGGGTTGACTTAGGCATACAAGAGTTCAATTCCCAGTCTAAGCATACGGAGTTCATCCTAGTCTAAGATCTGACCGAATCGAGGGTGGCCGGTAGCACATGCTAGGCTCGGGCATGTGCTGGGCCGAATGTTTCTTCATCGGAGGCACCATCGCCGGAAGCATCACCGGAGAACCTGAGCGGCGGCATTGGGGTTCCGACGAGTCGGGGTTCGGGGGGTGTGCGCACATGATGTGCGATGGGTACTAGTACTTGGCCCTTATATTGGCCCCCTATCCCTTATCAAACCTCGAGAACTCACACCCCCTTAAAGAGCATTTGAGATTTTACAGGTTTGCTGCCAGTAGCCATTAAAGTGTCTGAAATGGGGACACTTTTTTCAAATGGTCACAAAATCTTGTACCCTTCGAGTTTTGAGCTGAATGTTTTGCGCATGCCAACAAAAATACAAGGATCACGTCTACCAAGTTTGGGGCCAAAACTCCTTCCGAAAAAATTTTAACAAATTTCGAACCGCAAAAAGTTTTGAAGATCATGAAAAATAAAAAATGAGTCGTCTTGTCATGAAACTTCACGTGAAGGCTTAAGGGACCATTGTATGAATTTACAAGCTATAAAAATGGCATTGGCACACAGAAATATAAAGATGTGCCTAAACCCGCCTACCACCCTATCGATCCACGGCTTGCACATTCCGTCTCTCTGGCCGGCGTCGTGCCTGCCCGCCCCCCCGCCCGCTCGTTTTGTCGGTTGGCTTAGGCATACGGAGTTCATTCCCAGTCTAAGATCGGACCGGACCGAGGGTTGTGGCAGCAGGATCGGCAACACGCAGAGGGGGACCCGATCGATCCTTGGATTGTGCATCTCGCCCCTCTGGCCGACTGAGCACCCACACGCTCGTTTCGTGGGTTGACTTAGGCATATGGAGTTCATTGCCAGTCTAAGCATACGGAGTTCATTCCCAGTCTAATATCAGACCGGACTGAGGGATGCGACAGCACATGCTTGGCTCGAGCATGTGCTGGTGCCGCATTTTTCTTCGTCGGGGCACCATCCCCGGAGCATCGTCGGAGAACCTGACCGACGGCATTAGCGTTCTGGCGATCAGGGGGGCCAGGGGGGTGTGCGCACATGATGTGCGATGGGTGCTGGTACTTGGCCCTTATATTAGCCCCTTGTCCCTCATCAAACCTCGAGAACTCACACCTCCTTAAAGAGCATTTGAAATTTTATAGGTTTGCTGCTAGTAGCCATTAAAGTGTATGAAATGGGGACACTTTTCTCAAATGGTCACAAAATCTTGTACCCTTCCAGTTTTTAGCTCAATTTTTTGTGCATGCCAACAAAAATACAAGGATAACGTCTACCAAGTTTGGGGCCAAAACTCCTTCCGAAAAAATTTTAAAAAATCTCGAACCGCAAAAGGTTTTGAAAATCGTGAAAAATAGAAAACGAGTCGTCTTGCCATGAAACTTCATGTGAAGGCTTAAGGGGCCATTATATGAATTTACAAGCCATAGAAATGGCATTGGCACATAGAAATATAAAGATGTGCCTAAACCCACCTACCACCCTATCAATCCACGGCTTGCACATCTCGTCTCTCTGGCCGGCGTAGTGCCCGCTCGCCCGCCCGCTCGTTTTGTCGATTGGCTTAGGCATACGGAGTTCATTCCCAGTCTAAGATCGGACCGGACTGAGGGTTGTGGCAGCAGGATCGGTAACACGCAGAGAGGGACCCGGCTGATCCTCGGATTGTGCATCCCGCCCCTCTGGCTGGCTAAGCACCCGCACGCTTGTTTCATGGGTTGACTTAGGCATACGTAGTTCATTGCCAGTCTAAGATCAGATCGGACCGAGGGTTGTAGCAGTACATGCTGGGCTCGGGCATGTGCTGGTACCGTATTTTTCTTCGTCGGGGCACCATCGTCGGAGCATCGTCGGTGAACCTGACCGATAGCATTGGGGTTCCGACGATCGGGGAGCCCAGGGGGTGTGCGCACATGATGTGCGATGGGTGCTGGTACTTGGCCCTTATCTTGGCCCCCTATCCCTCATCAAACCTCAAGAACTCACACCCCCTTAAAGAGCATTTGAGATTTTACAAGTTTGCTGCCAGTAGCCATTAAAGTGTCTGAAATGGGAACACTTTTTTCAAATGGTCACAGAATCTTGTACACTTCAAGTTTTTAGCTGAATCTTTTTGTGCATGCCAAAAAAAATACAAGGATCACGTCTACCAACTTTGGGGCCAAAACTCCTACTGAGAAAATTTTAAAAAATCCTGAACCGTAAAAAGTTTCAAAAATCGTGAAAAATAGAAAACGAGTCATCTTGCCATGAAACTTCACTTGAAGGTTAAGGGACCATTGTATGAATTTACAAGCCATAAAAATGGCATTGGCATGCAGAAATATGAAGATGTACCTAAACCCACCTACCACCCTATCGATCCACGGCTTGCGCATCCCGTCTCTCTGGCCGTCATAGTGCCCACCCGCCCGCTCGTTCGTTTCGTCGATTGGCTTAGCATACGGAGTTCATTCCCAGTCTAAGATTGGACCAGACCGAGGGTTGCAGTAGCAAGATTAGTAGCATCCAGAGGGGGACCCGATCGATCCCCAGCTTGCGCATCCCGCCCCTCTAGCAGGCTGAGCGCCCAAACGCTCGTTTCGTAGGTTGACTTAGGCATACAGAGTTCATTCCTAGTCTAAGCATACAGAGTTCATTCCCAGTCTAAGATCGGATCGGATCGAGGGTTGCGACAGCACATGCTGGGCTCGGGCATGTGCTGGTGTCACATTTTTCTTCGTCGGGGCACCATCGCGGAAGCATAGCCGAAGAACCTGACCGATGGCATTGGGGTTCCGACGATCGGGGGTGCTGGGGGGGTGTGCGCACATGATATGCAATGGGTGCTGGTACTTGGCCCTTATATTGGCCCCCTATCCCTCATCAAACCTTGAGAACTCACATCCCCTTAAAGAGCATTTGAGATTTTACAGGTTTGCTGCCAGTAGCCATTAAAGTGTCTGAAATGGGGACACTTTTTTCAAAGGGTCACAAAATCTTGTACGCATCGAGTTTTTAGCTGAATTTTTTTGTGCATGCCAACAAGAATACAAGTATCATGTCTACCAAGTTTGGGGCCAAAACTCCTTCCGAAAAAATTTTACAAAATCCCGAACCGTAAAAAGTTTCAAAATCGAGAAAAATAAAAAACGAGTCGTCTTGCCATGAAACTTTACGTGAAGGCTTAAGGGACCATTGTATGAATTTGCAAGCCATAAAAAATGGCATTTTCATGAAGAAATATGAAGATGTACCTAAACTCACCAACCACCCTATCGATCCACAGCTTGCGCATCCCATCTCTCTGGCTGGCGTAGTGCCCGCTCGCCCGCTCGCTCATTTCGTCGGTTGGCTTAGGCATACGGAGTTCATTCCTAGTCTAAGATCAGACCGGATCGAGGGTTGCGGCAGCAGGATCGGCAGCACACAGAGGGGGACCCGACCGATCCCTGGCTTGCGCATCCCACCCCTCTGGCCGGTTGAGCACCCGCACGTTCGTTTCGTGGGTTGACTTAGGCATACGGAGTTCATTCCCAGTCTAAGCATACGGAGTTCATTCCCAATCTAAGATTAGACAGGACCAAGGGTGGCAGCAGCACATGCTGGGCTCGGGCATGTGCTGGTGCCTCATTTCTCTTCGTCGGGGCACCATCGCCAGAGAACCTGATCGACGGCATTGGGGTTCCGACGATCGCGGGGGCCGAGTGGTGTGCGCACATGATGTGCGATGGGTGCTGGTACTTGGCCCTTATATTGGCCCCTTATGCCTCATCAAACCTCGAGAACTCACACCCCCTTAAAGAGCATTTGAGATTTTACAGGTTTGCTGCCAGTAGGTATTAAAGTGTCTGAAATGGGGACACCTTTTTAAATGGTCACAAAATCTTGTACACTTCGATTTTTTAGCTGAATTTTTTTGTCCATGCCAAAAAAAAATTCAAGCATCACGTCTACCAAGTTTGGAGCCAAAACTCCTTCTGAAAAAATTTTAAAAAATCCTGAACCGCAAAAACTTTCAAAAATCGTGAAAAATAGAAAACAAGTTGTCTTGCCATGAAACTTCATGTGAAGGCTTAAGGGACCATTGTATGAATTTAAAAGCCATAAAAATGGCATTGGCACGTAGAAATATGAAGATGTGCCCAAACCCACCTACCACCCTATCGATCCACGGCTTGCGCATCCCGTCTCTCTGGCCGGCGTAGTGCCCACCGGCCCGCTCGCTCCCTTGTTTTGTCGGTTGGCATAGGCATATGAAGTTCATTCCCAGTCTAAGATCAGACCAGACCAAGGGTTGTGGCAGCAAGATCAGTAGCATGCAGAAGGGGACCCGATCGATCCCCGACTTACGCATCATGCCCTTCTGGTAGGTTGAGCGCCCGCACGCTCGTTTCGTGGGTTGACTTAGGCATACAAAGTTCATTCCCAGTCTAAGCATACGGAGTTCATTCCCAGTCTAAGATCAGACTAGACTGAGGGTTACGGCAACACATGCTGGGCTCGAGCATGTGCCGGTGCCACATTTTTCTTCGTCGGGGCACCATCACCGGAGCATCACCGAAGAACCTGACCGACGACATTGGGGTTCTGACGATCTGGGGGGCCGAGGGGGTGTACGCACATGATGTGCGATGGGTGCTGGTATTTTGCCCTTATATTGGCCCCCTATCCCTCATGAAACCTCGAGAACTCACACCCCCTTAAAGAGCATTTGAGATTTTACAGGTTTGCTGCCAGTAGCCATTAAAGTGTCTGAAAATGGGGACACTTTTTTCAAATGGTCACAAAATCTTGTACACTTCGAGTTTTTAGCTGAATTTTTTTTGTGCATGCCAAAAAAAATACAAGCATCACGTCTGCCAAGTTTGGGGCCAAAACTCCTTCCAAAAAAATTTACAAAATCTCGAATCACAAAAAGTTTCAAAAATCAAGAAAAATAGAAAACGAGTTGTCTTGCCATGAAACTTCAGGTGAAGGCTTAAGGGACAATTGTTTGAATTTACAACCCATAAAAATGACATTGTCATGAAGAAATATGAAGATGTACCTAGACCCACCTACCACGCTATCGATCCACGGCTTGCGCATCCCATCTCTCTGGCCGGCGTAGTGTAAGCCCGCCCGTCCGCCCCGCTAATTTTGTCGGTTGGCTAAGGCATACGGAGTTCATTCCCAGAATAAGATCTGACCGGACCGAGGTTTGTGGTAGCAGGATCGATAGCACGCAGAGGGGGACCCAGTCGATCCCCAGCTTCTGCATCCCGCCCTTTTGGCCGGTTGAGCGCCCGTACGCTCGTTTCATTGGTTGGCTTAGACATACGGAGTTCATTCCCAGTCTAAGCATACGGAGTTCATTCCCAGTCTAAGATCAAACCAGACCAAGGGTTACGGCAGCACATGCTGGGCTCGGGCATGTGTTGGTGCCGCATTTTTCTTCGCCGGGGCACCATCACCGGAAACCTGGCCGACGGCATTGTGGTTCTCGCGATCGGGGGCGTCGGCGGGGGTGTGCGCACATGATGTGCGATGGGTGCTGGTACTTGGCCCTTATATTGGCCCCCTATCCCTCATCAAACCTCGAGAACTCACACCCCCTTAAAGAGCATTTGAGATTTTACAGGTTTGCTGCCAGTAGCAATTAAAGTGTCTGGAATGGGGACACTTTTTTCAAATGGTCACAAAATCTTGTACACTTCATGTTTTTAGCTAAATTTTTTTGTGCATGCTAACAAAAATACGAGGATCACGTCTACCAAGTTTGGGGCCAAAACTCCTTCTAAAAAAGTTTTAAAAAATCCTGAACCGTAAAAAGTTTCAAAAATCATGAAAAATAGAGAATGAGTCGTCTTGCCATGAAACTTCATGTGAAGGCTTAAGGGACCATTGTATGAAATTACAAGCCCTAAAATTGCATTGGCATGCAGAAATATGAAGATGTGCCTAAACCCACCTACCACACTATCGATCCACTGCTTGCGCATCACGTCTCTCTGTCCGACGTAGTGCCTGCCCGCCCGCCCACTTGCTTGTTTCGTCGGTTGGCTTAGGCATACGGAGTTCATTCCTAGTCTAAGATTAGACCAGACTGAGGGTTGAGGCAGCAGGATCGGTAGCACACAGAGGGGGACCTGGTCGATCCCCGGCTTGCGCATCTCGCCCCTCTAGCCGGCTGAGTGCCCGCACGCTCGTTTCGTGGGTTGACTTAGGCATACGGAGTTCATTCCCAGTCTAAGATCACACCGAACCGAGGGTTGCAGCAGCACATGCTGGGCTCGGGAATGTGCTGGTGCCGCATTTTTCTTCGTCGGGGCACCATCATCGGAGAACTTGACTGGTAGCATTGGGGTTCCGACGATCGGGGGGGCCGGGGGGGTTGTGCGCACATAATGTGCGATGGGTGCTGGTACTTGGCCCTCATATTGGCCCCCTATCCCTTATCAAACCTTGAGAACTCACACCTTCTTAAAGAGCATTTGAGATTTTATAGGTTTGCTGCCAGTAGCGATTCAAGTGTCTGAAATGGGGACACTTTTTTCAAATGGTCACAAAAACTTGTACCCTTCGAGTTTTTAGCTGACTTTTTTTTTGCATGCCAACAAAAATACAAGGATCACGTCTACCAAGTTTGGGGCCAAAACTCCATCCAAAAAAATTTTAAAAAATCCCAAACAGTAAAAAGTTTTAAAAATCATGAAAAATAAAAAAATGAGTCGACTTGCCATGAAACTTCGCGTGAAGGCTTAAAGGACCATTATATGAATTTACAAGCCATAAAAATGGCACTGGCACGTAGAAATATGAAGATGTGCCTAAACCCACCTACCACCTTATCGATCCATGGCTTGCACATGCCATTTCTCTGGCCGGCGTAGTGCCCGCCCGCCCGTCCGCCCGTTCATTTCGTTGGTTGGCTTAGGCATACGGAGTTCATTCCAAGTCTAAGATTGGACCAGACCAAGGGTTGTGGTAGCAGGATCAGTCACACGCAGAGAGGGACCCAGCCGATCCCCGGCTTGCGCATCCCACCCCTCTGGCTGACTGAGCGCCCGCACGCTCATTTCGTGGGTTGACTTAGGCATACGGAGTTCATTCCCAGTCTAAGATCGGATCAGACCGAGGGTTGCGACAGCACTTGCTAGGCTCCGGCATGTGCTGGTGCCACATTTTTCTTCGTCGGGGCACCATCGTCGAAGCATCGCCGGAGAACCTGACCTGCGGCATTGGGGTTCCGGCGATCGGGGGGCCGGGAGGGTGTACGCACATGATGTGCGGTGGGTGCTGGTACTTGGCCCGTATAATATCCACCTATCCCTCATCAAACCTCGAGAACTCACAGCCCCTTAAAGAGTATTTGAGATTTTACAGGTTTGCTGTTTGCAGCCATTAAAGTGTCTAAAATGGGGACACTTTTTTCAAATGGTCACAAAATCTTGTACACTTCGAGTTTTTAGCTGAGTTTTTTTGTGCACGCCAACAAAAATACATTGATCACATCTACCAAGTTTGGTGCCAAAACCCCTTCCGAAAAAATTTTAAAAATCTGGAACCGCAAAAAGTTTTGAAAATCATGAAAAATAGAAAACGAGTCGTCTTGCCATGAAACTTCACGTGAAGGCTTAAGGGACCATTGTATGAATTTACAAGACATAAAAATGGTATTGCCATGCAGAAATATGAAGATGTGCCTAAACCCACCTACCACCCTATCCATCCATGGCTTGTGTAGCCCGTCTCTCTACCGACGTAGTGCCCGCCCGCCCGCCCGCTTGTTTCGTCGGTTGACTTAGGTATACGGAGTTCATTCCCAATCTTAGATCAGATTGGATTGAGTGTTGTGGCAGCAGGATCGGCAGCACGCAGAGGGGGACCCGACCGATCCCCGACTTGCGCATCTCTCCCCTCTGGCCGACTGAGCACCCACACGCTCGTTTCGTGGGTTGACTTAGGCATACGGAGTTCATTCCCAGTCTAGGATCAGATTGGATCGGGCCGAGGGTTACGGAAGCACATGCTGGGCTCGGGCATGTGCTGGTGCCGCATTTTTTCTTTGTCAGGGCACCATCGTCGGAGCATCGTTGAGGAACTTGACCGGTGGATTAGGGTTCCGACGATCGGGGGGGCCAGGGGGGTGTGCGCACATGATGTGCGATGGGTGCTGGTACTTGGCCCTTATATTGGCCCCCTATCCCTCATCAAACCTCGAGAACTCACACACCCTTAAAGAGCATTTGAGATTTTACAGGTTTGCTGCCAGTAGCCATTAAAGTGTCTGAAATGGGGACACTTTTTTCAAATGGTCACAAAATCTTGTACACTTCATGTTTTTAGCTGAGTTTGTTTGTGCACACCAAAAAAATACAAGGATCACGTCTACCAAGTTTGGGGCCAAAACTCCTTCCAAAAAAATTTTAAAAAATCTCGAACCGCAAAAAGATTTAAAAATTGTAAAAAAAAGAAAACGAGTCGTCTTGCCATGAAACTTCACGTGAAGGCTTAAGGGACCATTGTATGAATTTACAAGCCATAAAAATGGCATTGGCAAGCAGAAATATGAAGATGGGCCTAAACCCACCTACCACCCTATCGATCCACAGCTTGCGCATCCCGTCTCTCTGGCTAGCGTAGAGCCCGCCCGCCCGCTTGCCTGCTCGTTTCGTCGGTTGGCTTAGGCGTACGGAGTTCATTCGAAGTCTAAGATCGGACCGGATCAAGGGCTGCGGCAGCAGGATTGACAGCATGCAGAGGGGGACCCGGTCGATCATCGGCTTGCACATCCCGCCCCTCTGGTCGGCTGAGCGCCCGCACGCTCGTTTCATGGGTTGACTTACGCATACGAAGTTCATTCCCAGTCTAAACATACGGAGTCATTCCCAGTCTAAGATCAGACCAGATCGAGGGTTTCGGTAACACATGCTGGGCTTGAGCATGTGCTGGTGCTGCATTTTTCTTCATCGGGGCACCATCATCGGAGCATCGCCGGAGAACCTGATCGATGCATTGGGGTTCCAACGATCGGGGGGGCTGGGGGGTGTGCGCACATGATGTGCGATGGGTGCTGGTACTTGGCCCTTATACTGGCCACTTATCCCTCATCAAACCTCAGGAACTCACACCCCCCTAAAGAGCATTTGAGATTTTACAGGTTTGCTGCCAGTAGCCATTAAAGTGTTTGAAATGGGGACACTTGTTTCAAATGGTCACAAAATCTTGTACACTTCGAGTTTTTTGCTGAGTTTTTTTGTGCATGCCAGCAAAAATACAAGGATCACGTCTACCAAGTTTGGTTCCAAAACTCTTTCCGAAAAGATTTTAAAAAATCCCGAACTGCAAAAAGTTTCAAAAATCATGAAAAATAGAAAACGAGTCGTCTTGCCATGAAACTTCACGTGAAGGCTTAAGGGACAATTGTATGATTTACAAGCCATAAAAATGGCATTAGCATGCAAAAATATGAAGATGTGCCTAAACCCACCTACCACCCTATCAATCCACGGCTTGTGCATCCCATCTCTCTGGTCGGCGTAGTGCCCGCCCGCCCGCCCGCTAGTTTCGTCGGTTGCCTCAGGCATACGGAGTTCATTCCTAGTCTAAGATCAGGCCAGACCGATGGTTGTGGTAGTAGGATCGGTAGCACGTAGAGGGGGACCTGATCGATCCCCAGCTTGCTCATCCCGCCTCTCTGGCCGGCTGAGCGCCCGTACGCTTGTTTCGTGGGTTGACTTAGGCATACAGAGTTCATTCCCTGTCTGAGCATATGAAGTTTATTCCCGTCTAAGATCGACCTGAACTGAGGGTTGCGGCAGTACTTGCTGGGCTCGAGCATGTGCTGCTGCCGCATTTTTCTTTGTCAGAGCATCACCGGAGAACCTGACCGACGGCATTGGGGCTTCGATGATCGGGGGGGTCGGGGGGTGTGCGCATATGATGGGTGATGGGTGCTGGTACTTGGCCTTTATATTGGCCGCCTATCCCTCATCAAAGCTCGAGAACTCACACCCCCTTAAAGAGCATTTGAGATTTTACAGGTTTGCTTCCAGTAGCCATTAAAGTGTCTGAAATGGGGACTCCTTTTTCAAATGGTCACAATATCTTGTACACTTCAAGTTTTTAGCTGAGTTTTTTTGTACATGCCAACAAAAATACAAGGATCACGTCTACCAAGTTTGGGGCCAAAACTCTTTCCGAAAAGATTTTAAAAACCCCGAACCGTAAAAAGTTTCAAAAATCGTGAAAAATAGAAAACGAGTCGTCTTGCCATGAAACTTCACGTGAAGGCTTAAGCGACCATTGTATGAATTTACAAGCCATAAAAATGGCATTCGCATGCAGAAATATGAAGATGTGCCTAAGCCCACCTAGCACCCTATCGATCCACGGCTTGCGCATGCCGTCTCTCTGGTCGGTGTAGTGCCCGCCCGCCCGCTCGTTTCGTCGGTTGGCTTAGGCATATGGAGTTCATTCCTAGTCCAAGATCGGATCAGATCAAGGATTACAGTAGCAGGATCAGCAGCACACAGAGGGGGACTCGACTAATCCCCGACTTGCGCATCTCGCCCCTCTGGCCGGCTAAGCGCCCGCACGCTCGTTTCGTGCGTTGACTTAGGCATACGGAGTTCATTCCCAGTCTAAGCATACAGAGTTCATTCCCATTCCAAGATCGGACCAATCTGAGGGTTGTGGTAGCACACGCTGGGCTCGGGCATGTGCTGGTGCCGAATTTTTCTTCGCTGGGACACCATCGTTGGAGCATCACCGAAGAACCTGACCGACGGCATTGGGGTTCCGACGATCGGGGGGACCGGGGGGGTGTGCGCACATGATGTGCAATGGTGCTGGTACTTGGCCCTTATATTGGCCCCCTATCGTTCATCAAACCTTGAGAACTCACACCCCCTTAAAGAGCCTTTGAGATTTTACAGGTTTGCTGCCAGTAGCCATTAAAGTGTCTGAAATGGGAACACTTTTTTCAAATGGTCACAAAATCTTGTACACTTCGAGTTTTTAGCTGAATTTTTTTGTGCATGCCAATAAAAATACAAGGATCACGTCTACAAAGTTTGGGGCCAAAAATCCTTCCCAAAAAATTTAGAAAAATCTCGAACAGCAAAAAGTTTCAAAAATCGTGAAAAATAGAAAATGATTCGTCTTGCCATGAAACTTCACGTGAAGGCTTAAGGGACCATTGTATGAATTTACAAGCCATAAAAATGGAATTGGCACACAAAAATATGAAGATGTGCCTAAACCCACCTACCACCCTATCGATCCACGGCTTGCGCATCCCATCTCTCTGGATGACGTAGTGCCGGCCCGCCCGCTTGCTAGTTTCGTTGGTTGGCTTAGGCATACGGAGTTCATTCCCAGTCTAAGATCAGACCGAACCAAGGGTTACGGTAGCAGGATCGACAGCACACAGAGGGGGACCCGACCGATCCCCTACTTGCGCATCCCACCCCTCTGGCCGGCTGAGCGCCCGCACGCTTTTTTCATGGGTTGACTTAGGCATACGTAGTTCATTCCCAGTCTAAGCATACGGAGTTCATTCCCAGTCTAAGATCGGACCAGATCGAGGGTTGTGGTAGCACATGCTGGGCTCGAGCATGTGCTGGTGCCACATTTTTCTTCGTCGGGGCACCATCGTCGGAGCATCGCAGGAGAACCTGATCGGCGTCATTGGGGTTTCGGTGATCGGGGGGTCGGGGGGGTGTGCGCACATGATGTGCGATGGGTACAGGTACTTGGCCCTTATATTGGCCCCCTATCCCTTATCAAACCTTGAGAACTCACACCCCCTTAGAGAGCATTTGAGATTTTACAGGTTTGCTGCCAGTAGCCATTAAAGTGTCTAAAATGGGGACACTTTTTTCAAATGGTCACAAAATCTTGTACACTTTAATTTTTTAGCTGAATTTTTCTGTGCATGCCAACAAAAATACAAGGATCACGTCTACCAAGTTTGGGGCCAAAACTCCATCCAAAAAAATTTTAAAAAATCCCGAACAGTAAAAAGTTTTAAAAATCATGAAAAATAAAAAACGAGTCGACTTGCCATGAAACTTCACGTGAAGGCTTAAAGGACCATTATATGAATTTACAAGCCATAAAAATGGCACTGGCACATAGAAATATGAAGATGTGCCTAAACCCACCTACCACCCTATCGATCCACGGCTTGCGCATCCCGTGTCTCTGGCGGGCGTAGTGCCCGTCCGCTCGCTTGTTTCGTCGGTTGGCTTTGGCATACGGAGTTCATTCCCAGTCTGAGATCAGACCGGACTGAGGGTTGCGGTAGTAGGATTGGCAGCATGCAGAGGGGGACTCGACCGATCCCTGGCTTACGCATCCCGCCCCTTTGGCCGCTGAGCGCCCGCACGCTCATTTCGTTGGTTGACTTAGGCATACGAAGTTCATTCCCAATCTAAGCATACGGAGTTCATTCCCAGTCTAAGATCGGATTGGACCGAGGGTTAGGTAGCACATCCTGGGCTCGGGCATGTGCTGGTGTCGCATTTTTCTTCGTCGGGGCACCATCGCCGGAGAACCTGACCTGTGGCATTGGGGTTCCAGCGATCGGGGGGCCGCGGGGTGTGTGCACATGATGTGCGATGGGTGCTGGTACTTGGCCCTTATATTGGCCCCCTATCCCTCATCAAACCTCGAGAACTCACACCCCCTTAAAGAGCATTTGAGATTTTATAGGTTTGCTGCCAGTAGCCAGTAAAGTGTCTTAAATGGGGACACTTTTTTCAAATGGTCACAATAACTTGTACACTTTGAGTTTTTAGCTGAATTTTTTTGTGCATGCCAACAAAAATACAAGGATCACGTCTACCAAGTTTGGGGCCAAAAATCCTTCCCAAAAAATTTTAAGAAATCCTGAACCGCAAGAATTTTCAAAAATTGTGAAAAATAGAAAACAAGTCGTCTTGCCATGAAACTTCATGTGAAGGCTTAAGGGACCATTGTATGAATTTACAAGCCATAAAAATTGCTTTGGCATGCAAAAATATGAAGATGTGCCTAAACCCACCAACCACCCTATCGATCCACGGCTTGCGCATCCCGTCTCTCTGGCCGTCGTAGTGCCCGCCTGCCCGCTCGTTTCGTCGGTTGGCTTAGGCATACAGAGTTCATTCCCAGTCTAAGATCAGACCAGACCAAGGGTTGCAGCAGCAGGATCGACAGCACGCAGAGGGGGACCCGGTCGATCCCCGGCTTGTGCATCCTGCCTCTCTGGCCGACTGAGCGCCCGCACGTTAATTTCGTGGGTTGACTTAGGCATACGGAGTTCATTCCCAGTCTAAGCATTAGGAGTTCATTCCCATTCTAAGATCGGACCAGATTGAGGGTTGCGGCAGCACATGCTAGGCTCGGGCATGTGCTGGTGTCGCATTTTTCTTCGCCGGGGCACGATCGTCGGAGCATCACCGGAGAACCTGACCGACGGCATTGGGCTTCCGGCGATCGGGGGGGCCGGGGGTTGTGCGCATATGATGTGCGATGGTGCTGGTACTTGGCCCTTATATTGGCCCCCTATCCCTCATCAAAGCTCGAGAACTCACACCCCCTTAAAGGGCCTTTGAGATTTTACAGGTTTGCTGCCAGTAGCCATTAAAGTGTCTGAAATGGGGGCATTTTTTTCAAATGGTCACAAAATCTTGTACACTTTGAGTTTTTAGCTAAATTTTTTTGTGCATGCCAAAAAAAATACAAGGATCACATCTACCAAGTTTGGGGCCAAAACCCTTTCAAAAAAATTTTATAAAATCCTGAACTATAAAAAGTTTCAAAAATCGTAAAAAATAGAAAACGAGTCATCTTGCCATGAAACTTCACGTGAAGGCTTAAGGGAGCATTGTATGAATTTAGAAGCCATAAAAATGGCATTGGCATGCAGAAATATGAAGATGTGCCTAAACCCACCTACCACCCTAACGATCCACGGCTTGCGCATCCCGTCTCTCTGGCCAGCGTAGTACCCGCCCGCCCGCCCGCCCGCTCGTTTCGTTGGTTGGCTTAGGCATACGGAGTTCATTCCCAGTCCAAGATCAGACCGGACCATGGGTTACTGCAGCAAGATCGGCAGCACGTAGAGTGGGACCTGGCCGATCCCCGGCTTGCGCATCATCCCCTCTGGCCGGCTGAGCTCCCCACACGTTCATTTCGTGGGTTGACTTAGGCATGCGGAGTTTATTCCCATTCGAAGCATACGGAGTTCATTCCCAGCCTAAGATCGGATCGAACCGAGGGTTGCGGCAGCACATGCTGGGCTCGGGCATGTACTGGTGCTGCATTTTTCTTCATCGGGGAACCATCGTCGGAGCATCGCCAAAGAACCTGATCGGCGGCATTAGGGTTCCGACGATCGGGGGGGTCAGGGGGGTTGTGCGCTCTGATTTATGATGCGTGCTGGTACTTGGCCCTTATATGGCCCCCTATCTCCCATCAAACCTCAAGAACTCACAACCCTTAAAGAGCATTGAGATTTTACAGGTTTGCTGCCAGTGGCCATTAAAGCGTCTGAAATGGGGACACTTTTTTCAAATGGTCACAAAAATCTTGTACACTTCGAGTTTTTAGCTGAATTTTTTTGTGCATGCGAACAAAAATACAAGGATCACGTCTACCAAGTTTGGGGTCGAAAATCCTTCCGAAAAACTTTTAAAAAATCTCGAATCGTAAAAAGTTTCAAAAATCATGAAAAATAGAAAACGAGTCATCTTGCCATGAAACTTTACGTGAAGGCTTAAGGGACCATTGTATGAATTTACAAGCCATAAAAATGGCATTGGCACGTAGAAATATGAAATGTCCCTAAACCCACCTACCACTCTATCGATCTACGGCTTGCGCATCCCGTCTCTCTGGCTGACGTAGGGCCGTCCGCCCCCGCCCACTCGTTTCATCGGTTGGCTTAGGCATACGGAGGTCATTCCCAATCTAAGATCGGATCAGACCAAGGGTTACGGTAGCAGGATTGGTAACATGCAGAGGGGGACCCTACTGATCCCCAGCTCGAGCATCCCCCCCTCTGGCCGATTGAGCACCCGCACACTCGTTCCGTGGGTTGACTTAAGCATACGAGGTTCATTCCCAGTCTAAGATCGGATCAGACTGAGGTTTACGGCAGCACATACTGGGCTTGGGCATGTGCTGGTGGCACATTTTTCTTCCTCGGGGCACCATCGCCGGAGCATCGCCGGAGAACCTGACCGACGGCATTGAGGTTCCGACGATCGGTGGGGCCAGGGGGTATGCGCACATGATGTACGATGGATGCTGGTACTTGTCCTTTATATTGGCCCCCTATCCCTCACCAAACCTCGAGAACTCACACCCCCTTAAAGAGCATTTGAGATTTTACAGGTTTGCTGCCAGTAGCCATTAAAGTGTCTGAAATGGGGACACTTTTTTCAAATGGTCACAAAATCTTGTACACTTTGAGTTTTTTGCTGAATTGTTTTGTGCATGCCAACAAAAATACAAGGATCACATCTGCCAAGTTTGGGACCAAAACTCCTTTCGAAAAAATTTTAAAAAATCCCGAACCGTAAAAAGTTTTGTAAATCATGAAAAATAGAAAACGAGTAGTCTTGCCATGAAACTTCACGTGAAGGCTTAAGGGACCATTGTATGAATTTACAAGCCATAAAAATGGCATTGGCATGCAGAAATATGAAGATGTGCCTAAACCTAGCTACCACCCTATTGATCCACGGCTTGCGCATCCCGTCTTTTTGCACGGCGTAGTGCCCGCCCGCCCGTTCGTTTAGTCGGTTGGCTTAGGCATACAGAATTCATTCCCAGTTTCAGATCGGACCAGATAGAGGGTTGCAACAGCAGGATCGACAGCACACAAAGGGGGACCCAGTCGATCCCTGGCTTGTTCATCCATTCCTTCTGGCCGGCTGAGTTCATTCATTGTCTCAAATTGGACCGAATCAAGGGTTGCAGTAGCAAGATCGGCAGCCCACAGAGAGGGACCCGACTGATTCCCGACTTGTGCATCTATTCCCTCTGGCCGGCTAAGCTCCTGCACATTTGTTTCATGGGTTGACTTAGGCATACGTAGTTCATTCCCAATCTAAGCATACAGAGTTCTTTCCCAGTCTGAGATCGGACCAGACCGAGGGTTGTGGCAACACATGCTGGGCTTGGGCATGTGCTGGTGCCGTATTTTTCTCCATCGGGGCACCATCGCCGGGCATTGGGGTTTCGGTGATCGGGGGGGCCGGGGGGTGTACGCACATGATGTGGGATGGGTGCTAGTACTTGGCCCTTATATTGGCCCCCTATCCCTCATCAAACCTCGAGAACTCACACCCCCTTAAAGAGCATGTGGATTTTACAGGTTTGCTGGTCAGTAGCCATCTAAACTATCTGAAATAGGGACACCTTTTTTCAAAATGGTCGCAAAATTCTTGATACAGTTTGAGTTTTTAGCTTGAATTTTTTTTGTTGAATTGCAAAAAAAATACAAGGATCATGTCTTACCAGAGTTGGGACCAAACGATCTTCTTGAAAAAAATTGGTTAAAAAAAATCCTGAACCGTTAACAAATTTTCAAAAATCCGTGGAAAAATAGAAAACGAGTGCTCTTGCCAAGAAACTTCACGGGAAGGCTTAAGGCGGACCATGTATGAAATTTACGAAGCCATAAAAATGGCATTGGCATGCAGAAATAAGAAGATGTGCCTAAGCCCACCTACCACCCTATCGATCCACAGCTTGTGCATCCCGTCTCCCTGGCCGACGTAGTGCCCGCCCGCCAGCTCGTTTCGTCAGTTGGCTTAGGCATACGAAGTTCATTCCCAGTCTAAGATCGGACCGGATTGAGGGTTGTGGCAACACATACTAGGCTCGGGCATGTGCTGGTGCTGCATTTTTCTTCGCCAGGGCACCATCACCAGAGCATCACCGAGCATCACCGGAGAACCTGACCGGTGGCATTGGGGTTCCGGCAATAGGGAGGGCCGGGGGGTGTGCGCACATGATGTGCGATGGGTGCTGGTACTTGGCCCTTATATTGGCCCCTTATGCCTCATCAATCCTCGAGAACTCACACCCCCTTAAAGAGCATTTGAGATTTTACAGGTTTGCTGCCAGTAGGTATTAAAGTGTCTGAAATGGGGACACCTTTTTAAATGGTCACAAAATCTTGTACACTTCGATTTTTTAGCTGAATTTTTTTGTCCATGCCAAAAAAAATTCAAGCATCACGTCTACCAAGTTTGGAGCCAAAACTCCTTCTGAAAAAATTTTAAAAAATCCTGAACCGCAAAAACTTTCAAAAATCGTGAAAAATAGAAAACAAGTTGTCTTGCCATGAAACTTCATGTGAAGGCTTAAGGGACCATTGTATGAATTTAAAAGCCATAAAAATGGCATTGGCACGTAGAAATATGAAGATGTGCCCAAACCCACCTACCACCCTATCGATCCACGGCTTGCGCATCCCGTCTCTCTGGCCGGCGTAGTGCCCACCGGCCCGCTTGCTCCCTTGTTTTGTCGGTTGGCATAGGCATATGAAGTTCATTCCCAGTCTAAGATCAGACCAGACCAAGGGTTGTGGCAGCAAGATCAGTAGCATGCAGAAGGGGACCCGATCGATCCCCGACTTACGCATCATGCCCCTCTGACAGGCTGAGCGCCCGCACGCTCGTTTCGTGGGTTGACTTAGGCATACAAAGTTCATTCCCAGTCTAAGCATACGGAGTTCATTCCTAGTCTAAGATCAGACTAGACCGAGGGTTACGGCAACACATGCTGGGCTCGAGCATGTGCCGGTGCCACATTTTTCTTCGTCGGGGCACCATCACCGGAGCATCACCGAAGAACCTGACCGACGACATTGGGGTTCTGACGATCTGGGGGGCCGAGGGGGTGTACGCACATGATGTGCGATGGGTGCTGGTATTTTGCCCTTATATTGGCCCCCTATCCCTCATGAAACCTCGAGAACTCACACCCCCTTAAAGAGCATTTGAGATTTTACAGGTTTGCTGCCAGTAGCCATTAAAGTATCTGAAATGGGGACACTTTTTTCAAATGGTCACAAAATCTTGTACACTTCGAGTTTTTAGCTGAATTGTTTTGTGCATGCCAACAAAAATACAAGGATCACATCTACCAAGTTTGGGGCCAAAAGTCCTTCCGAAAAAATTTCAACAAATCCTGAACCGTAAAAAGTTTCAAAAATCGTGAAAAATAGAAAACGAGTCGTCTTGCCATGAAACTTCACGTGAAGACTTAAGGGACCATTGTATGAGTTTACAAGCCATAAAAATGGCATTGGCACATAGAAATAAGAAGATGTGCCTAAACCCACCAACCACCCTATCGATCCACGGCTTGTGCATCCCGTCTCTCTGGCGGGCCGTAGTGCCCGCCTGCACGCTCGTTTTGTCAGATTAGCTTAGGCATACGGAGTCACTCCTAGTATAAGATTGGGACAGGATCGGGGGTTGCAGCAGCAGGATCCGGCAGGTGCAGAGGGGGACGCCGATCGATCCCCGTCTTGCGGCATCCCAGCCCTCATGGTCGGCTGAAGCGCCTGCATGCTCGTTTCGTGGGTGACTTAGGCATACGGAGTTCATTCCCAGTCTAAGCATACGAAGTTCATTCCCTGTCTAAGATCGAACCACACCGAGGGTTGCGCAGCACATGCTGGGCTCGGGATAGTGCTAGTGCCGTATTTTTCTTCAACTGGGGCACCATCGTCGGAGCATCACTGGAGAACCTTGACCAGCGGCAGTTGGGGTTCCGGACGATCGTGGGCCGGGGGGTGTAGCGGGCACATGATGTGCTATGGGGTGCTGGTACTTGGCCCTTATATTGGCCACCTATCCCTCATCAAACCTCGAGAACTCACACCCCCTTAAAGAGCATTTGAGATTTTACAGGTTTGCTGCCAGTAGCCATTAAAGTGTCTGAAATGGGGACACTTTTTTCAAATGGTCATAAAATCTTGTACACTTCAAGTTTTTAGCTGAAGTTTTTTGTGCATGGCAACAAAGAAACAAGGACCATGTCTATCAAGCTTGGAACCGAAAATCCTTTCGAAAAAATTTTAAAAAATCTCGAACCGTAAAAAGTTTAAAAAATCGAGAGAAATAGAAAACGAGTCGTCTTGCCATGAAACTTCCCATGAAGGCTTAAGCGACCATTGTATGAATTTACAAGCCATAAAAATGGCATTGGCATGTAGAAGTATGAAGATGTGCCTAAACCCACCTACCACCCTATCGATCCACGGCTTACGCATCCCGTCTCTCTGGCCGGCGTAGTGCCCGCTTGCCCACTCGTTTTGTCAGTTGGCTTAGGCATACGGAGTTCATTCCCAGTCTAAGACTGGATCAGATCGAGGGCTGCGGAAATAGGATCGGCAGCATGCAGAGGGGGACCAGGCCGATCCCCGACTTGCGCATCCCGCTCCTCTGGCCGGCTAAGCGCCTGCACGCTCGTTTCGTGGGTTGACTTAGGCATACAGAGTTCATTCCCAATCTAAGCATACGGAGTTCATTTCTAGACTAAGATCGGACCGGACCGAGGGTTGTGGCAGCACATGCTGGGCTCGGGCATTTTTTTGCTAGTAGCCATTAAAGTGTCTGAAATGGGGACACTTTTTTCAAATGGTCAAAAAATCTTGTACACTTCGAGTTTTTAGCTGAATTTTTTTGTGCATGCCAACAAAAATAGAAGGATCACGTCTACCAAGTTTGGGGCCAAAACTCCTTCCAAAAAAATTTTAAAAAATCCCGAACCATAAAAAGTTTAAAAAATCATGAAAAGTAGAAAACGAGTCATCTTGCCATGAAACTTCACATGAAGGCTGAAGGGACCATTGTATGAATTTACAAGCCATAAAAATGGCATTGGCATGCAAAAATATGAAGATGTGCCTAAACCCACCAACCACCCTATCTATCCACGGCTTGCGCATCCTGTCTCTCTGGTCGGTGTAGTGCCCGCCCGCCCGCCCGCCCTCTCGTTTCGTCGGTTGGCTTAGACATAAAGAGTTCATTCCCAGTCTAAGATTGGATCAGATCGAGGGTTGCGATAGTAGGATCGGCAGCACGCAGAGAGGGACCCGATCGATCCCCGGCTTGTGCATCCCGCCCCTCTGGCAGGCTGAGCGCTAACACGCTCATTTCGTGGGTTGACTTAGGCATTCGGAGTTCATTCCCAGTGTAAGCATACGGAGTTCATTCCCAGTCTAAGATCAGACCGGACCAAGGGTTGCAGTAGCACATGCTGGGCTCGAGCATGTGCTGGTGCCGCATTTTTCTTCGTTGCGGCACAATCGTCGGAGAACCTGACCGGTGGTATTAGGGTTCCAGCGATCGGGGGGCCGAGGGGGTGTGCGCACTAGATGTGCGATGGGTGCTGGTACTTGGCCCTTATATTGGCCCCCTATCCCTCATCAAACCCTGAGAACTTACCCCCCTTAAAGAGCATTAGAGATTTTATAGGTTTGCTGCCAGTAGCCAATAAAGTGTCTGAAATGGGAACATTTTTTTCAAATGGTCACAAAATCTTGTACACTTCGAGTTTTTAGCTGAATTTTTTTGGGCATGCCAACAAAAATAAAAGGATCATGTCTACCAAGTTTAGGGCCAAAACTCCTTCTGAAAAAATTTTAAAAAATGCCGAACCAGAAAAAGTTTCAAACATCATGAAAAATAGAAAACGAGTCGTCTTGCCATGAAACTTTACGTGAAGGCTTAAGGGAACATTGTACATATTCACAAGCCATAAAAATGGCATTGGCACATAGAAATATGAAGATGTGCCTAAACCCACCTACCACCCTATCGATCCACGGCTTGCGCATCCCGTCTCCCTAGCCGACGTAGTGCCCGCCCGCCTGCTCGTTTTGTCGGTTGGCTTAGGCATATGGAGTTCATTCCCAATCTAAGACTGGACCGGACTGAGGGCTGTGGCAATAGGATCGGCAGCATGCAGAGGGGGACCGGGCCGATCCCTGGCTTGTGCATCCCGCCCCTCTGGCCGGCTGAGCGCCTGCACGCTCGTTTTGTGGGTTGACTTAGGCATACGGAGTTCATTCCCAATCTAACCATACGGAGTTCATTTCCAGACTAAGATAGGACCAGACCGAGGGTTGTGGTAGCACATGCTAGGCTCGGGCATTTTTTTGCTAGTAGCCATTTTTTTGATCGGATCAGACTGAGGGTTGCAGTAGTAGGATCGGTAGCATGCAGAGAGGGACCCAGTCGATCCTCGGCCTGTGCATCCCCCCTCTGGCCTGTGTGTTGACTTAGGCATACCGAGTTCATTCCCAGTCTAAGCATACGGAGTTCATTCCCAGTCTAAGCATACGGAGTTCATTCCCAGTCTAAGATTGGACTGGACCAAGGGTTGCGGCAGCACATGCTGGGCTCGAGCATGTGCTGGTGCCGCATTTTCCTTCGTTGCGGCACAATCACCGGAGAACCTGACCGGCGGCATTAGGGTTCCAGCGATCGGGGGGCCGAGGGGGTGTGCGCACTAGATGTGTGATGGGTGCTGGTACTTGGCCCTTATATTGGCCCCCTATCCCTCATCAAACCCTGAGAACTCACCCCCCTTAAAGAGCATTAGAGATTTTATAGGTTTGCTGCCAGTAGCCATTAAAGTGTATGAAATGGGAACACTTTTTTCAAATGGTCACAAAATCTTGTACACTTCGAGTTTTTAGCTGAATTTTTTTGGGCATGCCAACAAAAATAAAAGGATCATGTCTACCAAGTTTGGGGCCAAAAATCCTTCCGAAAAAATTTTAAAAAATGCCGAACCGGAAAAAGTTTCAAAAATCATGAAAAATAGAAAACGAGTCGTGTTGCCATGAAACTTCACGTGAAGACTTAAGGGACCATTGTATGAATTTACAAGCCATAAAAATGGCATTGGCATGCAGAAATATGAAGATGTGCATAAACCCACCTACCACCCTTTCGATCTACGGCTTGCACATCCCGTCTCTCTGGCCGACGTAGTGCCCGCCTGCCCACCCGCTCGTTTTGTCGGTTGGCTTAAGCATACGGAGTTCATCCCCAGTCTTAGATCAGATTGGATGAGGGTTGCGGTAGCAGGATTGGCAGCACGCAGAGGGGGACCCGACCGATCCCCAGCTTGCGCATCCTGCCTATTTGGCCGGCTGAAAGCCCGCACGCTCATTTCGTGGGTTGACTTAGGCATACGGAGTTCATTCCCAGTCTAAGCATACGAAGTTCATTCCCAATCTAAGATTGGACCAGACCAAGGCTTGTGGTAGCACATGCTGGGCTCGGGCATGTGTTGGTGCCACATTTGTCTTCGTCGGGGCACCATCAACGGAGCATCGTAGGAGAACCTAACCGACGGCATTGGGGTTTTGACGATCGGGGGGGTCGGGGGGGTGTGCGCACATGATGTGTGATGGGTGCTGGTACTTGGCCCTTATATTGGCCCCCTATCCCTCATCAAACCCTGAGAACTCACCCCCCTTAAAGAGCATTAGAGATTTTATAGGTTTGCTGCCAGTAGCCAATAAAGTGTCTGAAATGGGAACATTTTTTTCAAATGGTCACAAAATCTTGTACACTTCGAGTTTTTAGCTGAATTTTTTTGGGCATGCCAACAAAAATAAAAGGATCATGTCTACCAAGTTTGGGGCCAAAAATCCTTTCGAAAAAATTTTAAAAAATGCCGAACCGGAAAAAGTTTCAAAAATCATGAAAAATAGAAAACGAGTCGTGTTGCCATGAAACTTCACGTGAAGACTTAAGGGACCATTGTATGAATTTACAAGCCATAAAAATGGCATTGGCATGCAGAGATATGAAGATGTGCCTAAACTCACCTACCACCCTATCGATCCACGGCTTGCGCATCCCATCTCTTTGGCCTGCGTAGTGCTCGCCCGCCCGCCCACCCTCTCATTTCATCGGTTGGCTTAGGCATACGGAGTTCATTCCCAGTCTAAGATCAGACCGGGTCAAAGGTTGTGGCAGCAGGATCGCCAGCATGCAGAGGGGGGACCCAACCAATCCTCGACTTGCGCATCCCACGCCTCTGGTCGGCTGAGCACCCGTACGCTCATTTCGTGGGTTGACGTAGGCATATGGATTTCATTCTCGGTCTAAGCATACGGATTTCATTCCCAGTCTAAGATCAGACCGGATCAAGGGTTGCGGTAGCACATGCTGGGCTCGGGCATGTGCTGGTTTCGCATTTTTCTTCACCGGGGAACCATCGTCGGAGCATTGCCGTAGAACCTGACTGATGGCGTTAGGGTTTCGACGATCGGGGGGGCCGAGGGGGGTGTGTGTACATGATGTGCGATGGGTGCTGGTACTTGGCTCTTATATTGGCCCCCTATCTCTCATCAAACCTCAAGAACTCACACCCCCTTAAAAAGCATTTGAGATGTAACAGGTTTCTGCCAGTAGCCATTAAAGTGTCTGAATTGGGGACACTTTTTTCAAATCGTAACAAAATCTTGTACACTTCCAGTTTTTAGCTGAATTTTTTTGTGCATGCGAACAAAAATACAAAGATCACGTCTAGCAAGTTTGGGGCAAAAACGCCTTCTGAAAAAATTTTAAAAAAGCCCGAATCATAAAAAGTTTCAAAAATTGTGAAAAATAGAAAACGAGTCGTCTTGCCATGAAACTTCATGTGACGGCTTAAGAGACCATTGTATGAATTTACAAGCCATAAAAATTGTATTGGCATGCAAAAATATTAAGATGTGCCTAAACCCACCTACCACCCGATCGATCCACGGCTTGCACATCCCGTCTCACGGGCCGGCATAGAGCCCACCCGCCCTACCGCCCGCTCGTTTCATCGGTTGGCTTAGGCATACGGAGTTCGTTCCCAGCCTAAGATCGGACTGGACCGAGGGTTCGACAGCAAGATTAGCAGCATGCAGAGGGGGACCCGACTGATCCCCGGCTTACGTATCCCGCCCCTCAGGCCGGCTGAGCGCCCGCACGCTCATTCCGTTGGTTGACTTAGGCATACGGAGTTCATTCCCAGCCTAAGCATACGGAGTTCATTCCCAATCTAAGATCGGACCAGACCAAGGGTTGTGGCAGCACATGCTGAGCTCGGGCATGTGCTGGTGCCACATTTTTCTTAATCGGGGAACCTTCATCGGAGCATCACCGGAGAACCTGATCGGTGGCTTTGGGGTTCCGATGATCGGGGGGTAGGGGGAGTGTGCGCACATCATGTGCGATGGGTGCTGGTACTAGGCCCTTATATTGGCCCTTATATCGGGGGGCCGGGGGGTGGTCACAAAATCTTGTACACTTTGAGTTTTTAGCTGAATTTTTCTGTCCATGCCAACAAAAATACAAGGATCACGTCTACCAAGTTTGGGGCCAAAAATCCTTCCAAAAAAATTTTAATAAATGCCGAACCGTAAAAAGTTTCAAAAATCGTGAAAAATAGAAAACGAGTCGTCTTGCCATGAAACTTCCCGTGAAGGCTTAAGAGACCATTGTATGAATTTACAAGCCATAAAAATGGCATTGGCATGCAGAAATATGAAGATGTGCATAAACCCACCTACCACCCTTTCGATCCACGGCTTGCACATCCCGTCTCTCTGGCCGACGCAGTGCCCGCCTGCCCACCCGCTCGTTTTGTCGGTTGGCTTAAGCATACGGAGTTCATCCCCAGTCTTAGATCAGATTGGATGAGGGTTGCGGTAGCAGGATTGGCAGCACGCAGAGGGGGACCCGACCGATCCTCAGCTTGCGCATCCTGCCCATTTGGCCGGCTGAAAGCCCGCACGCTCATTTCGTGGGTTGACTTAGGCATACGGAGTTCATTCCCAGTCTAAGCATACGAAGTTCATTCCCAATCTAAGATTGGACCAGACCAAGGCTTGTGGTAGCACATGCTGGGCTCGGGCATGTGTTGGTGCCACATTTGTCTTCGTCGGGGCACCATCAACGGAGCATCGTAGGAGAACCTAACCGACGGCATTGGGGTTTTGACGATCGGGGGGGTCGGGGGGGTGTGCGCACATGATGTGTGATGGGTGCTGGTACTTGGCCCTTATATTGGCCCCCTATCCCTCATCAAACCTCGAGAACTCACACCCCCTTAAAGAGCAATTGAGATTTTACAGGTTTGCTACCAGTAGCCATTAAAAGGTCTGAAATGGGGACACTTTTTTCAAATGGTCACAAAATCTTGTACACTTCGAGTTTTTAGCTGAATGTTTTTGTGCATGCCAAAAAAAATACAAGGACCATGTCTACCAAGTTTGGGACCAAAACTCCTTCCGAAAACATTTTAAAAAATCCCGGACCGTTAAAAGTTTTGAAAATCGTGAAAAATAGAAAACGAGTCGTCTTGCCATGCAACTTCACATGAAGGCTTAAGGGACCATTGTATGAATTTACAAGCCATAAAAATGGCATTGACATGTAGAAATATGAAGATGTGCCTAAACCCACCTACCACCCTATCGATCCATGGCTTGCGCATCCCGTCTCTCTTACCGACGTAGTGCCCGCCCACCCGCCCGCACGCTCGTTTTGTCGGTTGGCTTAGGCATACGGAGTTCATTCCCAGTCTAAGATCGAACCGTACTGAGGGTTGCAACAGTAGGATCGGTAACACGCAGAGGGGACCCAGCCAATCCCTGGCTTGTGGATCCGCCCCTCTGGCTGGCTGAGCACCCGTATGCTTGTTTCGTGGGTTGACTTAGGCATACGAAGTTCATTCCCTATCTAAGCATACGGAGTTCATACCATTCTAAGATCGGACCAGACCGAAGGTTGCCTCAGCACATGCTGGGCTCAGGCATGTGCTGGTGCCGTATTTTTCTTCGTCGGGGCACCATCGTCGGAGCATCACAGGAGAACCTGACCGACGGCATTGGGGTTCCGACGATTCGGGCGGCCTGGGGGGTGTGCGCACATGATGTGCGATGGGTGCTGGTACTTGGCCCTTATATTGGCCCCCTATCCCTCATCAAACCTCGAGAACTCACACACCCTTAAAGAGCATTTGAGATTTTACAGGATTGCTACTAGTACTCACATGCAGAGGGAGACTCGATCGATCCCCGAGTTGCGCATCCCACCCATTTGGCCAGCTGAGCGCCTGCACGCTCTTTTCGTGGGTTGACTTAGGCATACGGAGTTCATTCCTAGTCTAAGCGTACGAAGTTCATTCCAGTCTAAGATCAAACTAGACCGAGGGTTGCGGCAGCACATGCTGGGCTCGGGCATGTGCTGGTGCCGCATTTTTCTTCGTCGGGGCACCATCACTGGAGCATCGTCAGAGAACCTAACTTGCGGCATTGGGGTTTCGGCGATCGGGGGGGCCGAGGGGGTGTGCGCACATGATGCGTGATGGGCGCTGGTGCTTGGCCCTTATATTGGCCCCCTATCCCTCATCAAACCTCAAGAACTCACACCCCCTTCTAGTGCATTTGAGATTTTACAGGTTTGTTGCCAGTAGCCATTAAAGTGTCTGAAATGGGAACACTTTTTTCAAATGGTCACAAAATCTTGTATGCTTCGAGTTTTTAGCTAAATTTTTTTGTGCATGCCAAAAAAAAATACAAGGATCACCTTTAACAAGTTTGGGGCAAAAACTCCTTCCAAAAAAATTTTAAAAAATCCCGAACCGCAAAAAGTTTAAAAAATCGTGAAAAAGAGAAAACGAGTCGTCTTGGCATGAAACTTCACGTGAAGGCTTAAGGGACCATTGTATGAATTTACAAGCCATAAAAATGGCATTGGCACATAAAAATATGAAGATGTGCCTAAACCCACCTACCACCCTATCGATCCACGGCTTGCACATGTCGTCTCTCTAGCCGGCGCAGTGCCCGCCCGCCCGTCCGCTCGTTTCGTCGGTTGGCTTAGGCATACGGAGTTCATTCCCAGTCTAAGATCGACCCGGACCGAGGGTTGTGGTAGCAGGATCGACAGCACATAGAAGGGGACCCGACCAATCCCCGGCTTGCGCATCCCGCCCCTCTGGCCGGCTGAGCGCCCGCAAGCTCGTTTCGTGGGTTGACTTAGGCATACGAAGTTCATTCCCAATCTAAGATCAGACCAGACCGAGTGTTGCGATAGCAGGATCGGTAGCACGCAGAGAGGGACCCGGTCGATCCCTGACTTACGCATCTCGCCCATCTGGCCGGCTGAGCGCCCGCACGCTCTTTTTATGGGTTGACTTAGGCATACGAAGTTCATTCCCAGTCTAAGCATACGGAGTTCATTCTTGTCTAAGATCGGACCAGACCGAGGGTTACGGCAGCACATGCTGGGCTCGAGCATGTGCTGGTGCCGCATTTTTCTTCATCGTGGCACCATCACCAAAGCATCACCGGAGAACCTAACCGGCAGCATTGGGGTTCCGGCGATCAGGGGGGCCAGGGGGGTGTGTGCAAATGATGTGTGTTGGGTGCTGGTCCTTCGCCCTTATATTGGCCCCCTATCCCTCATCAAACGTCAAGAACTCACACCCCCTTACAGAGCATTTGAGATTTTACAGGTTTGCTGCCAGTAGCCATTAAAATTTCTGAAATGGGGACACTTTTTTCAAATGGTCACAAAATCTTGTACACTTCGAGTTTTTAGCTAAATTTTTTTTTGCATGCCAACAAAAATACAAGGATCACGTTTATCAAGTTTGGGGTAAAAACTCCTTCCAAAAAAATTTTAAAAAATCTCGAACCACAAAAAGTTTCAAAAATTGTGAAAAATAGAAAATGAGTCGTCTTGCCATGAAACTTCCCCGTGAAGGCTTAAGGGACCATTGTATGAATTTACAAGCCATAAAAATGGCGTTGGCACGTAGAAATAGGAAGATGTGCCTAAACCCACCTACCACCCTATCGATCCACGGCTTGCGCATCCCGTCTCTCTGGCCGACGTAGTGCCCGCCCGCCCGGCTGCTCATTTCATCGGTTGGCTTAGGCATACGGAGTTCATTCCCAGTCTAAGGTTAGACCGGACCAAGGGATACGATAGTAGGATCGGCAGCACGCAGAGGGGGACCCGACCGATCCCTGGCTTGCGCATCCCGCCCTTCTGGCTGGCTGAGCGCCCGTACGCTCGTTTCGTGGGTTGACTTAGGCATACGGAGTTCATTCCTAGTCTAAGATCAGAACAGACCGAGGGTTGCGGCAGCACATGATGGGCACGGGCATGTACTGGTGCCACATTTTTCTTCATCGGGCACCATCACTGGGGCATCGCCGGAGAACCTGACTGACGGCATTGGGCTTGCGCATCCCGTCTTTCTGGCCGGTGTAGTGGCCGCCCGCCCGTTCGCGCGTTTCGTCAGTTGGCTTAGGCATACGGAGTTCATTCCCAGTCTAAGATTGGATCAGACCGAAGCTTACGGCAGGAGGATTGGCAGCACGTAGAGGGGGACCCGATCGTTCCCCAGCTTGCGCATCCCACCCCTATGGTCGGTTGAGCGCCCGCATGCTCGTTTCATGGGTTGACTTAGGCATACAGAGTTCATTCCCAGTCTAAGCATACGGATTTCATTCCCAGTCTAAGATTGGACCAAACTGAGGGTGGCAGCAGCATATGCTAGGCTTGAGCATGTGTTGGTGCCGCATTTTTGTTTGCTGGGACATCATCGCCAGAGCGTCGTCGGAGAACCTGACCGATGGCATTGGGGTTCCGGTGATCGATGGGGCCGGGGGGATGGGTATGCGCACATGATGTGCGATGGGTGCTGGTACTTGGCCCTTATATTGGCCCCCTATCCCTCATCAAACCTCGAGAACTCGCACCCCCTTAAAAAGCATTTGGGATTTTACAGGTTTGCTGCCAGTAGCAATTAAAGTGTCCGAAATGGGGACACTTTTTTCAAATGGTCACAAAATCTTGTACACTTCGAGTTTTTAGCTGAATTTTTTTTTGCATGCCAAAAAAAATACAAGGATCATGTCTACCAAGTTTGGGGCCAAAACTCCTTCTGAAAAAATTTTAAAAAATCTCAAACCGCAAAAAGTTTCGAAAATCCTGAAAAATAAAAAACGAGTCGTCTTGCCATGAAACTTCACGTGAAGGCTTAAGGGAACATTGTATGAATTTACAAGCCATAAAAATGCCATTGGCATGCAGAAATATAAACATCTGCCTAAGCCCACCTACCACCCTATCGATCCACGGCTTGCGCATCCCGTCTCTCTGGCCGGCGTAGTGCCTGACCGCCCGCCCGCTCGCTCGTTTCGTCAGTTGGCTTAGGCATACGGAGTTCATTCCCTGTTTAAGATCAGACTGGACTAAGGGTTGCAGCAGCAGGATCGGTAGCACACAGAGGGGGACCCGACAAATCCTCGGCTTGCGCATCCCGCCCTTCTGGCTGGCTGAGTGCCCGTACGCTCGTTTCGTGGGTTGACTTAGGCATGTGGAGTTCATTCCTAGTCTAAGCATAAGGAGTTCATTCCTAATCTAAGATTGGACCGGACCGAGGGTTGCGGCAACACATGCTAGGCTCGGGCATGTGCTGGTGCCATTTTTTTCTTCGCATGGGCACCATCACCGGAGTATCGTCGGAGAACCTGACCGACAGCATTGGGGTTTCGGCGATCGGGGGGGCCGGGGGGTGTGTGCACATGATGTGCGATGGGTGCTGGTACTTGGCCCTTATATTGGCCCCCTATCCTTCATCAAACCTTGAGAACCCACACCCCCTTAAAGATCATTTGAGATTTTACATGTTTGCTGCCAGTAGCCACTAAAGTGTCTAAAATGGGGACACTTTTTTCAAATGGTCACAAAATCTTGTACACTTCAAGTTTTTAGCTGAATTTTTTTGTGCATGCCAAAAAAAATACAAGGATCACGTCTACCAAGGTTGGGGCCAAAACTCTTTCTCAAAAAATTTTAAAAAACTCCCGAACCGTAAAAAGTTTTGAAAATCGTGAAAAATAGAAAACGAGTCATCTTGCCATGAAACTTCACGTGAAGCCTTAAGGGACCATTGTATGAATTTACAAGCCATAAAAATGGCATTGGCACGTAGAATTATGAAGATGTGCATAAACCCACCTGCCACCCTATCGACCCACGGCTTGCGCATCCGGTCTCTCTGGACGACGTAGTGCCCACCTGTCCGCCCGCTCATTTCATCGATTGGCTTAGGCATACAGAGTTCATTCCCAGTCTAAGATCAGACCAGATTGAGGGTTGCGGGTAGCAGGATCAGTAGCACGCAAAGGGGGACCCACCCGATCCCCAGCTTGCGTATCCCGCCCCTTTGGCCGGCTGAGCGCCCGCGCGCTCGTTCCAAGGGTTGACTTAGGCATATGGAGTTCATTCCCAGTCCAAGGCATACGGAGTTCATTCCCAGTCTAAGATCGGACCGGACCGAGGGTTTTGGCAGCACATGCTAGCTCGGGCATGTGCTGGTGCCGCATTTTCTTTGTCGGGGTACCATCGTCGGAGAACCTGACCGACGACATTGGGGTTCCGACGATCGGCGGCCGGGGGGTGGTGTATGGACATGATGTGTGATGGGTGCTGGTACATTGGCCCTTATATTGGCCCCCTATCCCTTGTCAAACCTTGAGAACTCAAGCCCCCTTAAAGAGCATTTGAGATTTTACAGGTTTGCTGCCAGTAGCCATTAAAGTGTCTGAAATGGGGACACTTTTTTCAAATGGTCACAGAATCTTGTACACTTCGAGCTTTAGCTGAATTTTTTTGTGCATGCCAACAAAAATACAAGGATCACTTCTACCAAGTTTGGGACCAAAACTCCTTCCAAAAAATGTTAAAAATCCAGAACCGTAAATGTTTCAAAATCGTGAAAAATAGAAAACGAGTCATCTTGCCATGAAACTTCACGTGAAGGCTTAAGGGACCATTGTATGAATTTACAAGATATAAAAATGGCATTGGCACGCAGAAATATGAAGATGTACCTAAACCCACCTACCACCCTATCGATCCACTGCTTGCGCATCTCGTCTCTTTGGCCGACGTTGTGCCCGCCTGCCCGCCCACCCACTCGTTTCATCGATTGGCTTAGGCATACAGAGTTCATTCCCAGTCTAAGGTCAGATCGGACTGACGATTGCAGCAGCAGGATCAGCAGCACGCAGAGGGGGACCCGGCCGATACTTGGCTTGCGCATCGTGCCCCTCTGGTCGGCTGAGCGCCCGCACGCTCGTTTCGTGGGTTGACTTAGGCATATGGAGTTCATTCTCAGTCTAAGCATACGGAGTTCATTCCCAGTCTAAGATCGAAATGGACTGAGGGTTACGGCAGCACAGGATGGGCTCAAGCATGTGCTGGCGCCATATTTTTCTTCACCGGGGCACCATCACCAGAGCATCGCCGGAGAACCTGACCGACGACATTGGGGTTCTGATGATCGGGGGGTCTGAGGGGATGTGCGCACATGATGTGCAATTGGTGCTGGTACTTGGCCCTTATGTTGGCCCCTATCCCTCATCAAACCTTGAGAACTCGCACCCCCCTTAGAGAGCATTTGAGATTTTACAAGTTTGCTGCCAGTAGCCTTTAAAGTGTCTGAAATGGGGACACTTTTTTCGAATGGTCAAAAAATCTTGTAAACTTCGATTTTTAAGCTGAATTTTTTTTTCCGTACCGACAAAAATAGAAGGATCACGTCTGCCAAGTTTGGGGCCAAAACTCCTTCCGAAAAAATTTTAAAAAAATCCCGAACCGCAAAGAGTTTCAAAAATCATGAAAAATAGAAAACGAGTAGTCTTGCCATGAAACTTCACGTGAAGGCTTAAGGGACCATTGTATGAATTTACAAGCCATAAAAATGGCAATGGCATGCAGAAATATGAAGATGTGCCTCAACCAACCTACCACCCTATCGATCCATGGCTTGCGCATCCCGTCTCTCTGGCTGGCGTAGTGCCCGCCCGCCCGCCCACCCGCCCGCCTGCTCATTTCGTCGGTTGCCTTAGGCATACGAAGTTCATTCCCAATCTAAGATCGGACCAGACCGAGGGTTGCAGTAGCAGGATCAGCAGCACGTAGAGGGGGACCCGACCGATCCCCGACTTGCGCATCCCGCCCCTCTGGCCGGCTGAGCACCCGCACGCTCGTTTCGTGGGTTGACTTAGGCATACGAAGTTCATTCCTAGTCTAAGCATACAGAGTTCATTCCAAGTCTAAGATCATATCAGACCGAGGGTTGCGGTAGCACATGCTGGGCTCGGGCATGTGTTGGTGCCACATTTTTCTTCACCGGGGCACCATCATTGGAGCATCGCCGGAGCATCGTCGGAGAACCTGACCGGAGGCATTGAGGTTTCGATGATCGGGGGGGCTGGGGGGGTGTGCGCACATGATGTGCGATGGGTGCTGGTACTTGGTCCCCTATCCGTCATCAAACCTCGAGAACTCACACCCCCTTAAAGAGCATTTGAGATTTTACAGGTTTGCTGCGAGTAGCCATTAAAGTGTCTGAAATGGGGACACTTTTTTCAAATGGTCACAAAATCTTGTACACTTCGAGTTTTTAGCTGAATTGTTTTGTGCATGCCAAAAAATATACAAGGATCACGTCTACCAAGTTTGGGGCCAAAACGCCTTCCAAAAAAATTGTAAAAAATCCCAAACTGCAAAAAGTTTCAAAAATTATGAAAAATAGAAAACGAGTCGTCTTGCCATGAAACTTCACGTGAAGGCTTAAGGGACTATTGTATGAATTTACAAGCCATAAAAATGGCATTGGCATGCAGAAATATGAAGATGTGCCTAAACCCACCTACCACCCTATCGATCCACGTCTTGCGCATCCTGTCTCTCTGGCTGACGTAGTGCTCACCCGCCCGCCTGCTCGTTTTGTCGGTTGGCTTAGGCATACGGAGTTCATTCCTAGTCTAATATTAGACCAGACCGAGGGTTCCAGTAGCAGGATCGACAGCATGCAGAGGGGACTCGGTCGATCTCCGGCTTGCTCATCCCGCCCCTCTGGTCGGCTGGAGTGCTCGCACGCTCATTTCGTGGGTTGACTTAGGCATACGGAGTTCATTCCCAGTCTAAGCGTATAGAGTTCATTCCCAGTCTAAGATCGGACCGGACCGAGGGTTGCAGCAGCACATACTGGGCTCAGGCATGTGCTGGTGCTGCGTTTTTCTTCGTCGGGTCACCATCACCGGTGCATCGTCGGAGAACCTGACTGGCGGCATTGGGGTTCCGACGATCGAGGGGGTCGGGGGTGTGCGCACATGATGTTTGGTGGGTGCTGGTACTTGGCCCTTATATTGGCCTCCTATCCCTCATCAAACCTCGAGAACTCACACCCCCTTAAAGAGCATTTGAGATTTTACAGGTTTGCTGCCAGTAGCCATTAAAGTGCTGAAATGGGACGCTTTTTTCAAATGGTCCCAAAATCATGTACACTTTGAGTTTTTAGCTGAATTGTTTTGTGCATGCCAACAAAAATACAGGTATCACGTCTACCAAGTTTGGGGTGAAAACGCCTTCCGAAAAAATTTTAAAAAATCCCAAACCGTAAAAAGTTTATAAAATCGTGAAAAATAGAAAACGAGTCGTCTTGCCATGAAACTTCACGTGAAGGCTTAAGGGACCATTGTATGAATTTGCAAGCCATAAAAATGCATTGGCATGCGAAAATATGAAGATGTGCCTAAACCCACCTACCACCTTATCGATCCCCGGCTTGCGCATCCCATCTCTCTGACTGGTGTAGTGCCCGGCCGCTCGTTTCATTGGTTGGCTTAGGCATACGGAGTTCATTCCCAGTCTAAGATTAGACCGGATCGAGGGTTACAGCAGCAAATCGGCAGCATGCAAAGGGGGACCCGGCCGATCCCCAGCTTGTGCATCCCGCCCCTCTGGCCGGCTGAGCGCCCACACGCTCGTTCGTGGGTTGACTTAGGCATACGGAGTTCGTTCCCAGTCTAAGCGTACAGAGTTCATTCCCAGTCTAAGATCGGACCGGACCGAGGGTTGCAGCAGCACATACTGGGCTCAGGCATGTGCTGGTGCTGCATTTTTCTTCGTCGGGGCACCATCGTCGGAGCATCGCCGGAGAACCTGACCGACGGCATTGGGGTTCCGGCGATCGGGGGGGGCCGGGGGGGTGTGCGCACATGATGTGCGATGGGTGCTGGTACTTGGCCCTTATATTGGCCCCCTATCCCTCATCAATCCTCGAGAACTCAAACCCCCTTAAAGAGCGTTTGAGATTTTACAGGTTGCTGCCAGTAGCCATTAAAGTGTCTGAAATGGGGACACTTTCTTCAAATGGTCACAAAATGTTGTACACTTCGAGTTTTTAGTTGAATTTTTTTGTGCATGCCAACAAAGATACAAGGATCACGTCTACCAAGTTTTGGGCAAAAAATCCTTACAAAAAAATTTTAAAAAATCTCGAACCGCAAAAAGTTTCAAAAATCGTGAAAAATAGAAAACGAGTCGTCTTGCCATGAAACTTCACGTGAAGGCTTAAGGGACCATTGTATCAATTTACAAGCAATAAAAATGGCATTGGCATGCAGAAATATGAATATGTGCCTAAACCCACCTACCACCCTATCGATCCATGGCTTGTGCATCCCGTCTCTCTGGCCGACGTGGTGCCCGCCCGCCCGCCCCGCCCGCTCGTTTCGTCGGTTGGCTTAGGCATACGGAGTTCATTCCCAATCTAAGATCAGACCTGACCGAGGGTTGTGGCAGCTGGATCGGCAGCACGCAGAGGGGGACTCGGGCGATCCCCGGCTTGCGCATCCCGCCCCTTTGGCCGGCTGAGCACCCGCACGCTCGTTTCGTGGGTTAACTTAGGCATACAGAGTTCATTCCCAGTCTAAGCATACGGAGTTCATTCCCAATCTAAGATCGGATCAAACCGAGGGTTGCACCACCACATGCTGGGCTCGGGAATGTGCTGGTGCCGTATTTTTCTTCGTCAGGGCATCGTCGTCGAAGCATCGCTGGAGAACCTAACCGGCGCATTGGGGTTCCGACGATCGTGGGGGCTGGGGGTGTGCGCACATGATGTGCGATGGGTGCTGGTACTAGGCCTTATATTGGCTCCCTACCCCTTATCAAACCTTGAGAACTCACACCCCCTTAAAGAGCATTTGAGATTTTACAGGTTTGCTTCCAGTAGCCATTAAAGTGTCTTAAATGGGGACACTTTTTTCAAATGGTCACAAAATCTTGTACACTTCGAGTTTTTAGCTGAATTTTTTGTGCATGCCAACAAAAATACAAGGATCAAGTTTGCCAAGTTTTGGGCCCAAAATTACTTCCGAAAAAATTTTAAAAATCCCGAACCGCAAAAAGTTTCAAAAATCATGAAAAATAGAAAACGAGTCGTCTTGCCATGAAACTTCACGTGAAGGCTTAAGGGACATTGTCTGAATTTACAAGCCACAAAAATGGCATTGTTACATAGAAATATGAAGATCTGCCTAAACCCACCTACCACCCTATCGATCCGCGGCTTGCGCATCCCGTCTCTCTGCCGGCGTAATGCCCGCCCGCCCGTCCGCCCGCTCCTTTCGTCGGTTGGCTTAGGCATGCCTAGTTCATTCCCAGTCTAAGATTAGACCAGACTGAGGGTTACGGTAGTAGGATCGACAGCATGCAGAGGGGGGCCCAACCGATCATCGGCTTGTGTATCCCGCCCCTCTGGCCGGCTAAGCGCCCGCACACTCGTTTCGTGGGTTAATTTAGGCATACGGAGTTCATTCCTAGTCTAAGCATACAGAGTTCATTCCCAGTCTAAGATCGGACCAGACCGAGGGTTGCGGCAGCACATGCTAGGCTCGGGCATGTGCTGGTGCCGTATTTTTCTTCACCGGGGCACCATCGTTGGAGCATCACCGGAGAACCTGACCGGTGACATTGAGGTTCGACGATAAAGGGCCGGGGGGTGTGCGTATATGATGTGCGATGGGTGCTGGTACTTGGCCCTTATATTTGCCCCCTATCCCTCATCAAACCTCGAGAACTCTCACCCCCTTAAAGTGCATTTGAGATTTTACAGGTTTGCTGCCAGTAGCCATTAAAGTGTCTGAAATGGGGACACTTTTTTCAAATGGTCACAAAATGTTGTACACTTCGAGTTTTTAGCTGAATTTTTTTGTGCATGGGAACAAAAATACAAGGATCACATCTAAAAATGTTTCGGGCTAAAACTGCTTCCAAAACAATTTTAAAAAATCCTGAACTCCAAAAAGTTTTGAAAATCGTGAAAAATAGAAAACGAGTCGTCTTGCCATGAAACTTCACGTCAAGGCTTAAGGGACCATTGTATGAATTTACAAGCCATAAAAATGGTAGTGGCACGCAAAAATATGAAGATGTGCCTAAACACACCTACTACCCTATCGATCCACGGCTTGCGCATCCCGTCTCTTTGGCCGACGTAGTGCCCGCCCGCTCATTTTGTCGGTTGGCTTAGGCATACGGAGTTCATTCCTAGTCTAAGATCAGATAGGACCAAGGGTTGCAGCAGCAGGATCGGCAGCACGCAGAGGTGGATGCGGTCGATCCCCGGCTTGCGCATCCCTCCCCTCTGGTCGGTTGAGAGCCTGTACGCTCATTTCGTGGGTTGACTTAGGCATACGGAGTTCACTCCCAGTCTAAGCATACGGAGTTCATTCCCAGTCTAAGATCCGACCAGACCGAGGGTTACGGTAGCACTTGCTGGGCTCAGGCATGTGCTGGGGCCGCATTTTTCTTCGTCGGGGCACCATCGTCGGAGCATCGTCGGAGAACCTGACTGGCGATATTGGGGTTCCGACGATCAGGGGGCGGGGGGGTGTGTGCACATGATGTGCGATGGGTGCTTGGTACTTGCCCTATATTGGCCCCCTATCCTTCATCAAACCTTGAGAACTTCACACCCCCTTAAAGATCATTTGAGATTTTACATGTTTGCTGCCAAGTAGCCATTAAAGTGTCTAAATATGGGGACACTTTTTTTCAAATGGTCACAAATCTGTACACTTCAAGTTTTTAGCTGATTTTTTTATGCATGCCAAAAAAAAATACAAGGATCACGTCTACCAAGTTGGGGCCAAAAATCCTTCCGAAAAAATTTTAAAAAATCTCGAACCGCAAAAACTTTCGAAAATTCTTGAAAAATAAAAAACGAGTCGTCTTGCCATGAAACTTCACGTGAAGGCTTAAGGGAACATTGTATGAATTTACAAGCCATAAAAATGCCATTGCATGCAGAAATATGAACATCTGCCTAAGCCCACCTACCACTCTATCGATCCACGGCTTGCGCATCCTGTCTCTCTGGCGGCGTAGTGCCTGATCGCCCGCTCGTCCGTTTTCGTCGGTTGGCTTAGGCATACCGGAGTCATTCCCTATTTTAAGATCAGGACTGGACTGAGGTTGCAGCAGCAGGATTGGTAGCACGTAAGAGGGGGACCCGACAAATCCCCGGGCTTGCGCTCCCGCCCTTCTAGCTGGCTGAGCGCCCGCACGGCTCGTTCTGTGGGTTGACTTAGGCATGTGGAGTTCATTCCTAGTCTAGCATAAGGAGTTCCATTCCTAATCTAAGATTGGACCGGGACCAAGGGTTGCGACAACACATGCTAGGCTCGGGCATTGCTGTGCCACTTTTTTTCTTCGCATGGGCAGCATCACTGGAGTATCGCCGGAGAACCTGACCGATAGCATTGGGGTTTCGGCATCGGGGGGCCGGGGGGTGTGTGCACATGATGTGCGATGGGTGCTGGTACTTGGCCCTTATATTGGCCCCCTATCCTTCATCAAACCTTGAGAACTCACACCCCCTTAAAGATCATTTGAGATTTTACATGTTTGCTGCCAGTAGCCATTAAAGTGTCTAAAATGGGGACACTTTTTTCAAATGGTCACAAAATCTTGTACACTTCAAGTTTTTAGCTGAATTTTTTTATGCATGCCAAAAAAAATACAAGGATCACGTCTACCAAGTTTGGGCCAAAACTCTTTCTCAAAAAATTTTAAAAACTCCCGAACCGTAAAAAGTTTTGAAAATCGTGAAAAATAGAAAACGAGTCGTCTTGCCATGAAACTTCACGTGAAGCCTTAAGGGACCATTGTATGAATTTACAAACCATAAAAATGGCATTGGCACGAAGAAATATGAAGATGTGCATAAACCCACCTGCCACCCTATCGACCCACGGCTTGCGCATCTGGTCTCTCTGGACGACGTAGTGCCCGCCTGTCCGCCCTCTCATTTCATCGATTGGCTTAGGCATACAGAGTTCATTCCCAGTCTAATATCAGACCAGACCGAGGGTTGCGGTAGCAGGATCAGTAGCACGCAAAGGGGGACCCACTCGATCCCCAGCTTGCGTATCCCGCCCCTTTGGCGGGCTGAGCGCCCGCGCGCTCATTTCTAGGGTTGACTTAGGCATATGGAGTTCATTCCCAGTCCAAGCATACGGAGTTCATTCCCAGTCTAAGATCGGACCGGACCGAGGGTTTTGGCAGCACATGCTAGGCTCGGGCATGTGCTGGTGCCGTATTTTTCTTTGCCGGGGTGCCATCGTCGGAGAACCTGACCGACGACATTGCGGTTCCGACGATTAGGCGGGCCGGGGGGTGGGTGTACGGACATGATGTGGGATGGGTGCTGGTACTTGGCCCTTATATTGGCCCCCTATCCCTCATCAAACCTTGAGAACTCAAGCCCCCTTAAAGAGCATTTGAGATTTTACAGGTTTGCTGCCAGTAGCCATTAAAGTGTCTGAAATGGGGACACTTTTTTCAAATGGTCACAGAATCTTGTACACTTCGAGCTTTAGCTGAATTTTTTTGTGCGTGCCAACAAAAATACAAGGATCACTTCTACCAAGTTTGGGACCAAAACTCCTTCCGAAAAAATGTTAAAAAATCCCGAACCGTAAAATGTTTTGAAAATCGTGAAAAATAGAAAACGAGTCATCTTGCCATGAAACTTCACGTGAAGGCTTAAGGGACCATTGTATGAATTTACAAGATATAAAAATGGCATTGGCACGCAGAAATATGAAGATGTACCTAAACCCACTACCACCCTATCGATCCACGGCTTGCGCATCTCATCTCTCTGGCCGACGTTATGCCCGCCCGCCCGCCCACCCACTCGTTTCATCGATTGGCTTAGGCATACAGAGTTCATTCCCAGTCTAAGGTCAGACCGGACTGACGATTGCAGTAGCAGGATCAGCAGCACGTAGAGGGGGACCCGACCGATACCTGGCTTGCGCATCACGCCCCTCTGGTCGGTTGAGCGCCCACACGCTTGTTTCGTGGGTTGACTTAGGCATACGGAGTTCATTCCCAGTCTAAGCATACGGAGTTCATTCCCAGTCTAAGATCGAAATGGACTGAAGGTTACGGCAGCACATGATGGGCTCGGGCATGTGCTGGTGCCGCATTTTTCTTCACCGGGGCACCATCACCAGAGCATCGCCGGAGAACCTGACCGACGACATTGGGGTTCTGACGATCGGGGGGTCCGAGGGGGTGTGCGCACATGATGTGCAATTGGTGCTGGTACTTGGCCCTTATGTTGGCCCCTTATCCCTAATCAAACCTCGAGAACTCACACCCCCTTAGAGAGCTTTTGAGATTTTACAAGTTTGGTACCAGTAGCCTTTAAAGTGTCTGAAATGGGGACACTTTTTTCGAATGGTCAAAAAATCTTGTAAACTTTGATTTTTTAGCTGAATTTTTTTTTTCGTACCGACAAAAATGGAAGGATCACGTCTACCAAGTTTGCTGCCAGTAGCCGTTAAAGTGTCTGAAATGGGGACACTTTTTTCAAATGGTCACAAAATCTTGTACAGTTAGAGTTTTTAGCTGAATTTTTTTATGCATACCAACCAAAGTACAAGGATCACGTCTACCAAGTTTGGGGCCAAAACTCCTTCCGAAAAAATTTTCAAAAATCCCGAACCGCAAAAAGTTTCAAAAATCTTGAAAAATTGAAACGAGTCGTCTTGCCATGAAACTTAACGTGAAGGCTTAAGGGACCATTCTATGAGTTTACAAGCCATAAAAATGGCATTGGCATGCAAAAATATGAAGATGTGCCTAAACCCACCTACCACCCTATCGATCCACGGCTTGTGCATCCTGTCTCTCTAGCCGGCGTAGTGCTCGCCCGCCCTCCCGCCCGCTCGTTTCGTTCGTTGGATTAGGCATAAGGAGTTGATTCCCAGTCTAAGATCAGACCAGACCGAGGGTTGCAGCAGCAGGATCAGCAACATGGAGAGGGGGACTCGATCGATCCTCAGCTTGCGGATGCCGCCCCTCTGGCAGACCGAGCGCCCACACGCTCGTTTCGTGGGTTGACTTAGGCATACGGAGTTCATTCCCAGTCTAAGCATACGGAGTTCGTTCCCAGTCTAAGATCGGACTGGATCGAGGGTTGCGACAGCACATGCTGGGCTCAGGCATGTGCTGGTGCCGCATTTTTCTTCACCGGAGCACCATCGCCGGAGCATCACCAGAGAACCTGACCGGCGGCATTGGGGTTCCGACGATCGGGGGGGTCGGGGGGGTGTACGCACATGATGTGCGATGGGTGCTGATACTCAGCCCTTATACTGGTCTCCTATCCCTCATCAAACCTTGAGAACCCTCACCCCCTTAAAGAGCATTTGAGATTTTACAAGTTTGCTGCCAGTAGCCATTAAAGTGTCTGAAATGGGGACACTTTTTCAAATGGTCACAAAATCTTGTACACATCGACTTTTTAGCTGAATTTTTTTGTGCATGCCAACAAATATACAAAGATCACGTCTACCAAGTTTGGGGCCAAAACTCTTTCCGAAAAAATTTTAAAAAATCCCAAACCGTAAAAAGTTTCAAAAATCGTGAAAAATAGAAAAGAGTCGTCTTGCCATGAAACTTCACGTGAAGGCTTAAGGGACCATTGTATGAATTTAGAAGCCATAAAAATGGCATTGGCATGTAGAAATATGAAAATGTGCCTAAACCCAGCTACCACCCTATCAATCCATGGCTTGCGGATCTCGTCTCTCTGGTCGGCCCACCTGCCTGTTTGTTTCGTCGGTTGGCTTAGTTATACGGAGTTCATTCCCAGTCTAAGATCGGACCGGACCGTGGGTTGTGGTAGCAAGATTAGCAACACGCAGAGGGGGACCCGACCGATCCTCGGCTTGCGTATCCCACCCCTCTGGCCGGCTGATGACCCGGACGCTCATTTCACGGGTTGACTTAGGCATACGGAGTTCATTCCTAGTCTAAGCATACGGAGTTCATTCCCAGCCTAAGCATACGGAGTTCATTCCCAATCTAAGATTGGACCGAACCGAGGGTTGCGGTAGCACATGCTGAGTTTGAGCATGTGCTGGTGCCGCATCTTTCTTCGTCAGGGCACCATCACCGGAGCATCATCGAAGAACCTGACCGGTGGCATTGGGGTTCCGACGATGGCTGCTGGTACTTGAAACTTATATTGGCCCACTATCCCCATTAAAGTGTCTGAAATGGGGACACTTTTTTGAAATGGTCTCAAAATCTTGTACACTTCGAGTTTTTACCTAAATTTTTTTGTGCATGCCAAAAAAAATACAAGGATCACAACTATCAAGTTTGGGGCCAAAACTCCTTCTGAAAAAATTTTAAAAAATCTTGAATCGTAAAAAGTTTCAAAAATTGTGAAAAATAGAAAATGAGTCGTCTTGCCATGAAACTTCATGTGAAGGCTTAAGGGACCATTGCATGAATTTACAAGCCATAAAAATGGCATTGGCATGTAGAAATATGAAGATGTGCCAAAACCCATGTACCACCCTATCGATCCACGGCTTGCGCATCCCGTTTCTCTGGCCGGCTTAGTGCCCGTCTGATCGCCCGCTCATTTCGTCGGTTGGCTTAGGCATACGGAGTTCATTCCCAGTCTAAGATCAGACCGGACCGAGGGTTATGGCAGCAGGATCGACAGCACGCAGAGGGGGACTTGGCCGATCCCCGACTTGCGCATCCCGCCCCTCTGGCCGGCTGAGCGCCCGTACGCTAGTTTTGTGGGTTGACTTAGGCATACGAAGTTCATTCCCAGTCTAAGCATATGGAGTTCATTCCCAGTCTAAGATCGGACCGAACTGAGGGTTGCGGTGGCACATGCTAGGCTCGAGCATGTGCTGGTGCCACATTTTTCTTCGTCGGGGCACCATCCCCGTAGAACCTGATCGGTGGCATTGGGGTTCCGTTGATCGAGGGGGCCGAGGGGGGTGCACACATGATATGTGATAGGTGCTAGTACTTGGCCCTTATATTGGCCCTCTATCCGTCATCAAACCTCGAGAACTCACACCCCCTTAAAGAGCAATTCAGATTTTACAGGTTTGCTACCAGTAGCCATTAAAGTGTCTGAAATAGGGACACTTTTTTCAAACGGTAACAAAATCTTGTACACTTCGAGTTTTTAGCTAAATTTCTTTGTGCATGCCAACAAAAATACAAGGATCACGTCTACCAAGTTTGGGGCCAAAACTCCTTCTGAAAAAATTTAAAAAAATCCCAAACCGTAAAAAGTTTTGAAAATCATGAAAAATAGAAATCGAGGGTTACGGCAGCAGGATCGGTATCACGTAGAAGGGGACCCGATCGATCCACGGCTTGCGCATCACGCCCCTCTGGCTGGCTGAGCGACCGTACACTCGTTGCGTGGGTTGACTTAGGCATAAGGAGTTCATTCCCAGTCTAAGCATACGAAGTTCATTCCCAGTATAAGATCAGACCAGACTGAGGGTTGCGGTAGCACATGCTGGGCTCGGGCATGTGCTGGTGCCGCATTTTTCTTCGCTGGGGCACCATCACTGGAGAACCTGACCGGCGGCATTGGGGTTCTAACGATCGGGGGGGCCGGGGGGGTGTACGCACATGATGTGCGATGGGTGCCGGTACTTGGCCCTTATATTGGCCTCCTATCCCTCATCAAACCTCAAGAACTCACGCCCCCTTAAAGAGCATTTGAGAGTTTACAGGTTTGCTGCCAGTAGCCATTAAAGTGTCTAAAATGGGGACAATTTCTTCAAATGGTCACAAAATCTTGTACACTTCGAGTTTTCAGCTGATTTTTTTTGTGCATGCCAACAAAAATACAAGGATCACGTCTACCAAGTTTGGGGCCAAAACTCGTTCCGAAAAAATTTTACAAAATCCTGAATCGTAAAAAGTTTCAAAAATCATGAAAAATAGAAAAGGAGTCGTCTTGCCATGAGACTTCAGGTGAAGCCTTAAGGGAGAATTGTATGAATTTACAAGCCATAAAAATGGCATTGACATGCAGAAATATGAAGATGTGCCTAAACCCACCTACCACCCTATCGATCCACGGCTTGCGCATCCCGTCTCTCTGGCCGACTTAGTGCCCGCCCGCCCGCCCACTTGTTTCGTTGGTTGGCTTAGGTATACGGAGTTCATTCCCAGTCTAAGATTGGACTGGATTGAGGGTTGTGGCAACAGCATCGACAGCACGCAGAGGGGGACCCGGTCGATCCCCGGCTTGCGTATCCCGCCCCTCTGGTCGACTGAGCGCCCGCACGTTCGTTTCGTGGGTTGACTTAGGCATATAAAGTTCATTCCCAGTCTAAGGATACGGAGTTCATTCCCAGTCTAAGATCTAACTGGACCGAGGATTACGGTAGCACATGCTGGGCTCGGGCATGTGCTGGTGCCACATTTTTCTTCGTCGGGGCACCATCGCCAGAGCATCGTCGGAGAACCTGATCGACGGCATTGGTGTTCTGGCGATCGGAGGGGCCGGAGGGGCTGCGCGTACATGATGTGAGATGGGTGCTGGTACTTGGCCCTTATATTGGCCCCCTAACCCTCATCAAACCTCGAGAACTCACACCCCCTTAAAGAGCATTTGAGATTTTACAGGTTTGCTGCCAGTAGCAATTAAAGTGTCTGAAATGGGGACACTTCTTTCAAATGGTCACAAAATCTTGTACACTTCGATTTTTTAGCTGAATTTTTTTGTGCATGCCAACAAAAATACAAGGATCACGTCTATCAAGTTTGGGCCAAAAATCCTTTCGAAAAAATTTTAAAAAATCTCGAACTGCAAAAAGTTTTGAAAATCATGAAAAATAAAGAACGAGTCGTCTTGCCATGAAACTTCACGTGAAGGCTTAAGGGACCATTGTATGAATTTACAAGTTATAAAAATTCCATTGGCATGCAGAAAGATGAAGATGTGCCTAAACCCACCTACCATCCTATTGATACACGGCTTGCGCATCCCGTCTCTCTGGCTAGTGAAGTGCCCGCCCGTCCGCCCCCTCGTTTCGTCGGTTGGCTTAGGCATACAGAGTTCATTCCCAGTTTAAGATCAGACCGGATCGAGGGTTGTGGCAGCAGGATCAACAGCACGCAAAGGGGGACCCGATTGATCCCTGGCTTGCGCATCCCGCCCCTCTGGCCGGCTGAGCGCCCGCACGCTCATTTTGAGGGTTGACTTAGGCATACGAAGTTCATTCCCAGTCTAAGCATACGGAGTTCATTCCTAGTCTAAGATTCAATGGGACTGATGGTTGCGGCAACACATACTGGGCTCGGGCATGTGCTGGTGCCCTTTTTTTCTTCACTGGGGCACCATCGTCGGAGCATCACCGAAGAACCGGATCGGTGGCATTGGGGTTTCGACGATCGAAGGGGTCGGGGGTCGTGTGCGCACATGATGTGCGATGGGTGCTGGTACTTGGCCCTTATATTGGCCGCCTATCCCTCATCAAACATCGAGAACTCACACCCCTTAAAGAGCATTTGAGATTTTATAGGTTTGCTGCCAGTAGCCATTAAAGTGTCTGAAATGGGGACACTTTTTTCAAATGGTCACAAAATCTTGTACACTTTCAGTTTTTAGTAGAATGTTTTTGTGCATGCCAAAAAAAATACAAGGATCACGTCTACCAATTTTTGGGCCAAAACTCCTTTCGAAAAAATTTTAAAAAATCCCGAACCGCAAAAAGTTTCAAAAATCATGAAAAATAGAAAACAAGTCGTCTTGCCATGAAACTTCACGTGAAGGCTTAAGGGACCATTGTATGAATTTACAAGCCTTAAAAATGGCATTGGCATGCAGAAATACGAAGATGTGCCTAAACCCACCTACCACCCTATCGATCCACGGCTTGCGCACCTCGTCTCTCTGGCCGGCGCAGTGCCCGCCTGCTCGTTTCGTCGGTTGGCTTAGGCATACGGAATTCATTCCCAGTCTAAGATCGGACCGGACCGAGGGTTGTGGCAGCAGGATTGGCAGCATGCAGAGGGGGCTCGGTCGATCCTCGGCTTGTGCATCCCACCCCTCTGGCCGGCTAAACGCTCGCACGCTCGTTTCGTGGGTTGACTTAGGCATACGCAGTTCATTCCCAGTCTAAGCATACGGAGTTCATTCCCAATCTAAGATCAGAATGGACCGAGGGTTGCGGCAGCACATGCTGGGCTCGGGCATGTGCTGGTGCTACATTTTTGTTCACCGGGGCACCATCGTCGGAGCATCACCGGAGAACTTGACCGGCGGCATTGGGGTTCCGACGATCGGGGGGGCCGGGGGGTGTGCGCACAAGGTGTGGGACGGGTGCTGGTACTTGGCCCTTATATTGGCCCCCTATCCCTCATTAAACTCGACAACTCACACCCCCTTGAAGAGCATTTGAGATGCTACAGGTTTAATGCCAGTAGCCATTAAAGTGTCTGAAATGGGGACACTTTTTTCAAATGGTCACAAAATGTTGTACACTTCGAGTTTTTTGCTGAATTTTTTTGTGCTTGCCAACAAAAATACAAGGATCCTCTACCAAGTTCAGGGCCAAAACTCCTTCTGAAAAAATTTTAAGAAATCCCGAACCGAAAAAGTTTCGAAAATCATGAAAAATAGAAAACGAGTCGTCTAGCCACGAAACTTCATGTGAAGGCTTAAGGGACCATTGTATGAATTTACAAGCCATAAAAATGGCATTGGCATGCAGAAATATGAAAATGTGCCTAAACCCACCTGTCACCCTATCGATCCATGGCGTGCGCATCCCGTCTCTCTAACTGACGTAGTGCCCACCCGCCCGCCCGCTTGTTTCATCGGTTCGCTTAGGCATACGGAGTTCATTCCAGTCTAAGATCGGACCGGACCGAGGGTTGTGGCAGCAGATCGGCAGCATGCAGAGGGGGACCCGGCCGATCCCCGGCTTGCACATCTCGCCTCTCTGGCCGGCTGAGCGCTTGCACGCTCGTTTCGTGGGTTGACATAGGCATACAGAGTTCATTCCCAATCTAAGCATACGGAGTTCATTCCCAGTCTAGGATCGGATCGGACCGAGCGTTACGGCAGCACATGCTGGGCTCGGGCATGTGCTGGTGCTGTATTTTTCTTCACCGGGGCACCATCGTTGGAGCATCGCCGGAGCATCGCCAGAGAACCTGACCGGTGGCATTGGGGTTTCGACGATCGGGGGGGCCGAGGGAGGTGTGCGCACATGATGTGTGATGGGTGCTGGTACTTGGCCCTTATATTGAACGCCTATCCCTCATCAAACCTCGAGAACTCACACCCCCTTAAAGAGCATTTGAGATTTTACAGGTTTGCTGCCAGTAGCAATTAAAGTGTCTGAAATGGGGACACCTTTTTCAAATGGTCGAAAAATCTTGTACACTTTGAGTTTTTAGCTAAATTTTTTTGTGCATGCCAAAAAATGTACAAGGATGACGTCTACCAAGTTTTCGACCAAAAATCCTTCCAAAAAAATTTTAAAAAATCTCGAACCGTAAAAAGTTTTAAAAATCATGAAAAATAGAAAACGAGTCGTCTGGCCATGAAACTTCACGTGAACGCTTAAGGGACCATTGTATGATTTTACAAGCCATAAAAATGGCATTGGCACGTAGAAATATGAAGATGTGCCTAAACCCACCTACCACCCTATCGATCCACGGCTTGTGCATCCCGTCTCTCTGGCCGGCGTAGTGCCCGCCCGCCCGTTCGTTTCATCGGTTGGCTTAGGCATACGGAGTTCATTCCCAGTCTAAGATTGCACCGGATAGAGGGTTACAGTAACAGGATCGGCAGCACGTAGAGGGGCACCCGACCGATCCCCGACTTGCGCATCCCGCCCCTTTGGCCGGCTGAGCACCCAGACGGTTGTTTCGTGGGTTGACTTAGGCATACGGAGTTCATTCCCAGTCTAAGATCGGACCGGACCAAGGGTTACGACAGCACTTGCTAGGCTTGGGCATGTGCTGGTGCCACAATTTTCTTCACCGGGGCACCATCATCGAAGCATCACCGGAGAACTTGACCGGCGGCATTGGGGTTCTGGCGATCGGGGGGCCGGGGGGTGTGCGCACATGATGTGCGATGGGTGCTGGTACTTGGCCCTTATATTGGCTGCCTATCCCTCATCAAACCTCGAGAACTCGCACCCCCTGAAAGAGCATTTGAGATTTTATAGGTTTGCTGCCAGTAGCCATTAAAGTGTCTAAAATGGGGACACTTTTTTGAAATGGTCACAAAATCTTGTACGCTTGTGCATCCCGTCTCTCTGGCCGGGTTAGTGCCCGCTCGTTTCATCGGTTGGCTTAGGCATACGGAGTTCATTCCCAGTCTAAGATCGGACTAGACCGAGGTTTGTGGTAGCAAGATCGATAGCATGCAGAGGGGGACCCGACTGATCCCTGGCTTGCGCATTCTGCCCCTCCGGCCGGCTGAGCGCCCGCACGCTCATTTCGTGGTTGACTTAGGCATACGGAGTTCATTCCCAGTCTAAGCATACGGAGTTCATTCCCAATCTAAGATCGAACCAGATCGCAGGTTACGGTAGCACATTCTGGGCTCGGTCATGTGCTGGTGCCACATTTTTCTTCATCGGGGCACCATCGTCGGAGCATCGCCGGAGAACCTGATCGGTGGCATTGGGGTTCCGACAATCGGGGGGGCCGGGGGGTGTGCGCACATGTTGTGCGATGGGTGCTGGTACTTGGCCCTTAGATTGGCTCCCTATCCCTCATCAAACCTCGAGAACTCACACCCCCTTAAAGACCATTTGAGATTTTATAGGTTTGCTTGCCAGTAGCCATTAAAGTGTCTAAATGGGGGACACTTTTTTGAAATGGTCACAAAATCTTGTACGGTTCGAGTTTTTAGCTGAATTTTTTATGCATGCGAACAAAAAATACAAGGATCACGTCTACCAAGTTTGGGACCAAAAATCCTTTCAAAAAAGTTTAAAAATCCCGAACAGCAAAAAGTTTTGAAATCATGAAAATAGAAAACGAGTCGTCTTGCCATGAAACTTCACGTGAAGGCTTAAGGGACCATTGTATGAATTTACACACCATAAAAATGGCATTGGCAAGCAGAAATAGGAAGATGTGCCCAAACCCAGCTACCACCCTATCGATCCACGGCTTGTGCATCCCATCTCTTTGGCCGGGTTAGTGCCCGCCCACTCCGCCCGTCAACTCGTTCGTCAGTTGGCTTAGGTATACGGAGTTCATTCCCAGTATAAGAATGGACCAGACCGAGGGTTGCGGCAGCAGGATCGGCAGCACGCAGAGGGGGACCCGACTGATCCCTGGCTTGCGCATCCTGCCCCTCTGGCCTGCTGACCGCCCGCACGCTCGTTTCGTGGGTTGACTTAACCATACAGAGTTCATTCCTAGTCTAAGATCAGACCGGACTGAGGGTTGCGGTAGCACATGCTGGGCTCGGGCATGTGTCGGTGCCGTATTTTTCTTCGTCGGGGTACCATCACTGGAGAACTTGACCGGCAGCATTGGGGTTTCGACGATCGGGGGGGCCGGGGGGGCTGTGCGAACATGATGTAAGATGGGTGCTGGTACTTGGCCCTTATATTGGCCCCCTATCCCTCATCAAACCTCGAGAACTCACACCTCCTTAAAGAGCATTTGAGATTTTACAGGTTTGCTACAAGTAGCCATTAAAGTGTTTGAAATGGGGACACTATTTTTAAATTTTTAAATGGGCACAAAATCTTGTACACTTCGAGTTTTTAGCTGAATTTTTTTGTTCAGGCCAACAAAAATACAAGGATCACCTCTACCAAGTTTGGGGCCAAAAATCCTTTTGAAAAAATTTTAAAAAATCCTGAACCGCAAAAAGTTTTAAAAATCATGAAAAAAAGAAAAGGAGTCGTCTTGCCATGAAACTTCACGTGAAGGCTTAAGGGACCATTGTACGAATTTACAAGCCATAAAAATGGCATTGGAATGCAAAAATATGAAGATGTGCCTAAACCCACCTACCACCCTATCGATCCATGGACTGCGCATCCCGTCTCTCTGGCCGGGGTAGGGATCGCCTGCCCGCCTGCTCGTTCCATCGGTTGGCTTAGGCATACGGAGTTCATTCCCAGTCTAAGATCGGACCGGACCGAGGGTTGCGGCAGCACATGCTGGCTCGGGCATGTGCTGGTCCTGCATTTTTCTTCACCAGGGCACCATCACCGAAGCATCACCGGAGAACCTGACCGACGGCATTGGGGTTCCGGTGATCGGGGGCCGTGGGGGTGTGGGCACATGATGTGCAATGGGTGCTGGTACTTGGCCCTTATATTGGGTCGCTATCTCTCATCAAACCTCGAGAACTCACACCCCCTTAAAGAGAATTTGAGATTTTACAGGTTTGCTGCCAGTAGCCATTAAAGTGTCTGAAATGGGGACACTATTTTCAAATGGTCACAAAATCTTGTACACTTTGAATTTTTAGCTGAATTTTTTTTTGCATGCAAAAAAAAATCAGCTAAAAATTCAAAGTGTACAAGATTTTGTGACCATTTGAAAATAGTGTCCCCATTTCAGACACTTTAATGGCTACTGGCAGCAAACTTGTAAAATCTCAAATTCTCTTTAAGGGGGTGTGAGTTCTCGACGTTTGATGAGAGATAGCGACCCAATATAAGGGCCAAGTACCAGCACCCATTGCACATCATGTGCCCACACCCCCCACGGCCCCCCCGATCACCGGAACCCCAATGCCGTCGGTCAGGTTCTCCGGTGATGCTTCGGTGATGGTGCCCTGGTGAAGAAAAATGCAGGACCAGCACATGCCCGAGCCAGCATGTGCTGCCGCAACCCTCGGTCCGGTCCGATCTTAGACTGGGAATGAACTCCGTATGCCTAAGCCAACCGATGGAACGAGCAGGCGGGCAGGCGATCCCTACCCCGGCCAGAGAGACGGGATGCGCAGTCCATGGATCGATAGGGTGGTAGGTGGGTTTAGGCACATCTCATATTTTGTTCCAATGCCCATTTTTATGACTTGTTAAATTCGTACAATGTCCCTTAAGCCTCATGTGAAGTTTCATGGCAAGACGACTCCTTTTTCTATTTTTCATGATTTTTAAAACTTTTTGCGTGTTCAGGATTTTTTAAAATTTTTCAAAAGATTTTTGGCCCCAAACTGGTAGAGGTGATCCTTGTATTTTGTTGCCTGAACAAAAAAATTCAGCTAAAAACTCGAAGTGTACAAGATTTTGTGCCCATTAAAAATTTAAAATAGTGTCCCCATTTCAAACACTTTAATGGCTACTGTTAGCAAACCTGTAAAATCTCAAATGCTCTTTAAGGAGAGGGTGTGAGTCTCGAGTTTGATGGGGGATAGGGGGCCAATATAAGGGCCAAGTACCAGCTCCCCATCTTACATCATGTTCGCACAGCCCCCCCGCCCCCCCGATCGTCGAAACCCCATACTGCGGTCAAGTTCTCCAGATGATGGTACCCCGACAAGAAAATACGGCACCGACACATGCCCGAGCCAGCAGTGTGCTACCGCAACCCTCAGTCCGGTCTGATCTTAGACTAGGAATGAACTCCTGTATGGTTAAGTCAACCCACAAAACGAGCGTGGCGGGCGGTCAGCAGGCCAAGAGGGGCAGGATGCGCAAGCCAGGGAATCAGTCGGTCCCCCTCTGCGTGCTGCCGATCCTGCTGCCGCAAACCCTCGGTCTGGTCCATTCTTATACTGGGAATGAACTCCGTATACCTAAGCCAACTGACGAACGAGTTGACGGGCAGGCGGGCGGGCACTAACCCGACCAGAGAGATGGGATGCACAAGCCGTGGATCGATAGGGTGGTAGCTGGGTTTGGGCACATCTTCCTATTTCTGCTTGCCAATGCCATTTTTATGGTGTGTAAATTCATACAATGGTCCCTTAAGCCTTCACGTGAAGTTTCATGGCAAGACGACTCGTTTTTTATTTTTCACGATTTTCAAAACTTTTTGCTGTTCGGGATTTTTTAAACTTTTTTGAAAGGATTTTTGGTCCCAAACTTGGTAGACGTGATCCTTGTATTTTTGTTCGCATGCATAAAAAAATTCAGCTAAAAACTCGAACCGTACAAGATTTTGTGACCATTTCAAAAAAGTGTCCCCATTTTAGACACTTTAATGGCTACTGGCAGCAAACCTATAAAATCTCAAATGGTCTTTAAGGGGGTGTGAGTTCTCGAGGTTTGATGAGGGATAGGGAGCCAATCTAAGGGCCAAGTACCAGCACCCATCGCACAACATGTGCGCACACCCCCCGGCCCCCCCGATTGCCGGAACCCCAATGCCACCGATCAGGTTCTCCGGCGATGCTCCGACGATGGTGCCCCGATGAAGAAAAATGTGGCACCAGCACATGACCGAGCCCAGAATGTGCTACCGTAACCTACGATTTGGTTCGATCTTAGATTGGGAATGAACTCCGTATGCTTAGACTGGGAATGAACTCCGTATGCCTAAGTCAACCACGAAATGAGCGTGCGGGCGCTCAGCCGGCCGGAGGGGCAGGATGCGCAAGCCAGGGATCAGTCGGGTCCCCCTCTGCATGCTATCGATCTTGCTACCACAAACCTCGGTCTAGTCCGATCTTAGACTGGGAATGAACTCCGTATGCCTAAGCCAACCGATGAAACGACGCGGGCACTAACCCGGCCAGAGAGACGGGATGCACAAGCGTACAAGATTTTGTGACCATTTCAAAAAAGTGTCCCCATTTTAGACACTTTAATGGCTACTGGCAGCAAACCTATAAAATCTCAAATGCTCTTTCAGGGGGTGCGAGTTCTCGAGGTTTGATGAGGGATAGGCAGCCAATATAAGGGCCAAGTACCAGCACCCATCGCACATCATGTGCGCACACCCCCCGGCCCCCCGATCGCCAGAACCCCAATGTCGCCGGTCAAGTTCTCCGGTGATGCTTCGACGATGGTGCCCCGGTGAAGAAAATTGCAGCACCAGCACATGCCCAAGCCTAGCAAGTGCTGCCGTAACCCTTGGTCCGGTCCGATCTTAGACTGGGAATGAACTCCGTATGCCTAAGTCAACCCACGAAACAACCGTCTGGGTGCTCAGCCGGCCAAAGGGGCGGGATGCGCAAGTCGGGGATCGGTCGGGTGCCCCTCTACGTGCTGGCGATCCTGTTGCTGTAACCCTCTATCCGGTGCAATCTTAGAGTGGGAATGAACTCCGTATGCCTAAGCCAACCGATGAAACGAACGGGCGGGCGGGCACTACGCCGGCCAGAGAGACGGGATGCACAAGCCGTGGATCGATAGGGTGGTAGGTGGGTTTAGGCACATCTTCATATTTCTATGTGCCAATGCCATTTTTATGGCTTGTAAAATCATACAATGGTCCCTTAAGCGTTCACGTGAAGTTTCATGGCCAGACGACTCGTTTTCTATTTTTCATGATTTTTAAAACTTTTTACGGTTCGAGATTTTTTTAAATTTTATTGGAAGGATTTTTGGTCCCAAACTTGGTAGACGTCATCCTTGTACATTTTTTGGCATGCACAAAAAAATTCAGCTAAAAACTCAAAGTGTACAAGATTTTTCGACCATTTGAAAAAGGTGTCCCCATTTCAGACACTTTAATTGCTACTGGCAGCAAACCTGTAAAATCTCAAATGCTCTTTAAGGGGGTGTGAGTTCTCGAGGTTTGATGAGGGATAGGCGTTCAATATAAGGGCCAAGTACCAGCACCCATCACACATCATGTGCGCACACCTCCCTCGGCCCCCCCGATCGTCGAAACCCCAATGCCACCGGTCAGGTTCTCTGGCGATGCTCCGGCGATGCTCCAACGATGGTGCCCCGGTGAAGAAAAATACAGCACCAGCACATGCCCGAGCCCAGCATGTGCTGCCGTAACCCTCGGTCCGATCCGATCCTAGACTGGGAATGAACTCCGTATGCTTAGACTGGGAATGAACTCTGTATGCCTATGTCAACCCACGAAACGAGCGTGCGAGCGCTCAGCCGGCCAGAGAGGCGAGATGTGCAAGCCGGGGATCGGCCGGGTCCCCCTCTGCGTGCTGCCGATCTGCTGCCACAACCCTCGGTCCGGTCCGATCTTAGACTGGAATGAACTCCGTATGCCTAAGCGAACCGATGAAACAAGCGGGCGGGCGGGTGGGCACTACGTCAGTTAGAGAGACGGGATGCGCACGCCATGGATCGATAGGGTGACAGGTGGGTTTAGGCACATTTTCATATTTCTGCATGCCAATGCCATTTTTATGGCTTGTAAATTCATACAATGGTCCCTTAAGCCTTCACATGAAGTTTCGTGGCTAGACGACTCGTTTTCTATTTTTCATGATTTTCGAAACTTTTTTGGTTCAGGATTTCTTAAAATTTTTTCAGAAGGAGTTTTGGCCCTGAACTTGGTAGAGGATCCTTGTATTTTTGTTGGCAAGCACAAAAAAATTCAGCAAAAAACTCAAAGTGTACAACATTTTGTGACCATTTGAAAAAAGTGTCCCCATTTTAGACACTTTAATGGCTACTGGCAGCAAACCTGTAGCATCTCAAATGCTCTTCAAGGGGGTGTGAGTTGTCGAGTTTAATGAGGGATAGGGGGCCAATATAAGGGCCAAGTACCAGCACCCGTCCCACATCTTGTGCGCACACCCCCCGGCCCCCCCGATCGTCGGAACCCCAATGCCGCCGGTCAAGTTCTCCGGTGATGCTCCGACGATGGTGCCCCGGTGAACAAAAATGCAGCACCAGCACATGCCCAAGCCCAGCATGTGCTGCCGCAACCCTCGGTCCATTCTGATCTTAGATTGGGAATGAACTCCGTATGCTTAGACTGGGAATGAACTGCGTATGCCTAAGTCAACCCACGAAACGAGCGTGCGAGCGTTGAGTCGGCCAGAGGGGTGGGATGCACAAGCCGAGGATCGACCGAGCCCCCTCTGCATGCTGCCAATCCTGCTGCCACAACCCTCGGTCCGGTCCGATCTTAGACTGGGAATGAATTCCGTATGCCTAAGCCAACCGACGAAACGAGCAGGCGGGCACTGCGCCGGCCAGAGAGACGAGGTGCGCAAGTCGTGGATCGATAGGGTGGTAGGTGGGTTTAGGCACATCTTCGTATTTCTGCATGCCAATGCCATTTTTAAGGCTTGTAAATTCATACAATGGTCCCTTAAGCCTTCACGTGAAGTTTCATGGCAAGACGACTTGTTTTCTATTTTTCATGATTTTTGAAATTTTTGCGGTTCTGGATTTTTTAAAATTTTTTCGAAAGGAGTTTTGGCCCAAAAATTGGTAGACGTGATCCTTGTATTTTTGTTGGCATGCACAAAAACATTCTACTAAAAACTGAAAGTGTACAAGATTTTGTGACCATTTGAAAAAAGTGTCCCCATTTCAGACACTTTAATGGCTACTGGCAGCAAACCTATAAAATCTCAAATGCTCTTTAAGGGGTGTGAGTTCTCGATGTTTGATGAGGGATAGGCGGCCAATATAAGGGCCAAGTACCAGCACCCATCGCACATCATGTGCGCACACGACCCCCGACCCCTTCGATCGTCGGAACCCCAATGCCACCGATCCGATTCTTCGGCGATGCTCCGACGATGGTGCCCCAGTGAAGAAAAAAAGGGCACCAGCACATGCCCGAGCCCAGTATGTGTTGCCGCAACCATCAGTCCCATTGAATCTTAGACTAGGAATGAACTCCGTATGCTTAGACTGGGAATGAACTTCGTATGCCTAAGTCAACCCTCAAAATGAGCGTGCGGGCGCTCAGCCGGCCAGAGGGGCGGGATGTGCAAGCCAGGGATCAATCGGGTCCCCCTTTGCGTGCTGTTGATCCTGCTGCCACAACCCTCGATCCGGTCTGATCTTAAACTGGGAATGAACTCTGTATGCCTAAGCCAACCGACGAAACGAGCGGGCGGACGGGCGGGCACTTCACTAGCCAGAGAGACGGGATGCGCAAGCCGTGTATCAATAGGGTGGTAGGTGGGTTTAGGCACATCTTCATCTTTCTGCATGCCAATGGAATTTTTATAACTTGTAAATTCATACAATGGTCCCTTAAGCCTTCACGTGAAGTTTCATGGCAAGACGACTCGTTCTTTATTTTTCATGATTTTCAAAACTTTTTGCAGTTCGAGATTTTTTAAAATTTTTTCGAAAGGATTTTTGGCCCAAACTTGATAGACGTGATCCTTGTATTTTTGTTGGCATGCACAAAAAAATTCAGCTAAAAACTCGAAGTGTACAAGATTTTGTGACCATTTGAAAGAAGTGTCCCCATTTCAGACACTTTAATTGCTACTGGCAGCAAACCTGTAAAATCTCAAATGCTCTTTAAGGGGGTGTGAGTTCTCGAGGTTTGATGAGGGTTAGGGGGCCAATATAAGGGCCAAGTACCAGCACCCATCTCACATCATGTACGCACAGCCCCTCCGGCCCCTCCGATCGCCAGAACACCAATGCCGTCGATCAGGTTCTCCGACGATGCTCTGGCGATGGTGCCCCGACGAAGAAAAATGTGGCACCAGCACATGCCCGAGCTCAGCATGTGCTACCGTAATCCTCGGTCCAGTTAGATCTTAGACTGGGAATGAACTCCGTATCCTTAGACTGGGAATGAACTTTATATGCCTAAGTCAACCCACGAAACGAACGTGCGGGCGCTCAGTCGACCAGAGGGGCGGGATACGCAAGCCGGGGATCGACCGGGTCCCCCTCTGCGTGCTGTCGATGCTGTTGCCACAACCCTCAATCCAGTCCAATCTTAGACTGGGAATGAACTCCGTATACCTAAGCCAACCAACGAAACAAGTGGGCGGGCGGGCGGGCACTAAGTCGGCCAGAGAGACGGGATGCGCAAGCCGTGGATCGATAGGGTGGTAGGTGGGTTTAGGCACATCTTCATATTTCTGCATGTCAATGCCATTTTTATGGCTTGTAAATTCATACAATTCTCCCTTAAGCCTTCACCTGAAGTCTCATGGCAAGACGACTCCTTTTCTATTTTTCATGATTTTTGAAACTTTTTACGATTCAGGATTTTGTAAAATTTTTTCGGAACGAGTTTTGGCCCCAAACTTGGTAGACGTGATCCTTGTATTTTTGTTGGCATGCACAAAAAAAAGCAGCTGAAAACTCGAAGTGTACAAGATTTTGTGACCATTTGAAGAAATTGTCCCCATTTTAGACACTTTAATGGCTACTGGCAGCAAACCTGTAAACTCTCAAAAGCTCTTTAAGGGGGCGTGAGTTCTCGAGGTTTGATGAAGGATAGGAGGCCAATATAAGGGCCAAGTACCGGCACCCATCGCACATCATGTGCGTACACCCCCCGGCCCCCCCGATCGTCAGAACCCCAATGCCGCCGGTCAGGTTCTCCAGTGATGGTGCCCCCAGCGAAGAAAAATGCGGCACCAGCACATGCCCGAGCCCAGCATGTGCTACCGCAACCCTCAGTCTGGTCTGATCTTATACTGGGAATGAACTTCGTATGCTTAGACTGGGAATGAACTCCTTATGCCTAAGTCAAACCCACGCAACGAGTGTACGGTCGCTCAGCCAGCCAGAGGGGCGTGATGCGCAAGCCGTGGATCGATCGGGTCCCCTTCTACGTGATACCGATCCTGCTGCCGTAACCCTCGATTTCTATTTTTCACGATTTTCAAAAACTTTTTACGGTTTGGGATTTTTTTAAATTTTTTCAGAAGGAGTTTTGGCCCCAAACTTGGTAGACGTGATCCTTGTATTTTTTGTTGGCATGCACAAAGAAAATTTAGCTAAAAACTCGAAGTGTACAAGATTTTGTTACCGTTTGAAAAAAGTGTCCCTATTTCAGACACTTTAATGGCTACTGGTAGCAAACCTGTAAATCTGAATTGCTCTTTAAGGGGGTGTGAGTTCTCGAGGTTTGATTGACGGATAGAGGGCCAATATAAGGGCCAAGTACTAGCACCAATCACATATCATGTGTGCACCCCCCTCGGCCCCCTCGATCACCGGAACCCCAATGCCACCGATCAGGTTCTACGGGGATGGTGCCCCGACGAAGAAAAATGTGGCACCAGCACATGCTCGAGCCCAGCATGTGCCACCGCAACCCTCAGTTCGGTCCGATCTTAGACTGGGAATGAACTCCATATGCTTAGACTGGGAATGAACTTCGTATGCCTAAGTCAACCCACAAAACTAGCGTACGGGCGCTCACCGGCCAGAGGGGCGGGATGCGCAAGTCGGGGATCGGCCAAGTCCCCCTCTGCGTGCTGTCAATCCTGCTGCCATAACCCTCGGTCCGGTCATGATCTTAGACCTGGGAATGAACTCCGTATGCCTAAGCCAACCGACGAAAATGAACGGGCGGTCAGACGGGCACTAAGCCGGCCAGAGAAACGGGATGCGCAAGCGTGGATCGATAGGGTGGTACATGGGTTTTGGCACATCTTCATATTTCTACATGCCAATGCCATTTTTATGGCTTGTAAATTCATGCAATTGTCCCTTAAGCCTTCACATGAAGTTTCATGGCAAGACGACTCATTTTCTATTTTTCACAATTTTTGAAACTTTTTACGGTTCAAGATTTTTTAAAATTTTTTCAGAAGGAGTTTTGGCCCCAAACTTGATAGTTGTGATCCTTGTATTTTTTTGGCATGCACAAAAAAATTTAGGTAAAAACTCGAAGTGTACAAGATTTGAGACCATTTCAAAAAGTGTCCCCATTTCAAACACTTAATGGGGATAGTGGCCAATATAAGTTTCAAAGTACCAGCAGCCATCGTCGGAAACCCCAATGCCACCGGCAGGTTCTTCGATGATGCTCCGGTGATTGGTGCCCTGACGAAGGAAAGATGCGGCACCAAGCACATGCTCAAACTCAGCATGTGCTACCGCAACCCTCGGTTCGGTCCAATCTTAGATTGGGAATGAACTCCGTAATGCTTAGGCTGGGAATGAACTCCGTATGCTTAGACTAGGAATGAACTCCGTATGCCTAAGTCAACCCGTGAAATGAGCGTCCGGGTCATCAGCCGGCCAGAGGGTGGGATGCGCAAGCCGAGGATCGGTCGGGTCCCCCTCTGCGTGTTGCTAATCTTGCTACCACAACCCACGGTCCGGTCCGATCTTAGACTGGGAATGAACTCCGTATAACTAAGCCAACCGACGAAACAACAGGGCAGGCGGGCCGACCAGAGAGACGAGATCCGCAAGCCATGGATTGATAGGGTGGTAGCTGGTTTAGGCACATTTTCATATTTCTACATGCCAATGCCATTTTTATGGCTTCTAAATTCATACAATGGTCCCTTAAGCCTTCACGTGAAAGTTTCATGGCAAGACGACTCTTTTTCTATTTTTCACGATTTTTGAAACTTTTTACGGTTTGGGATTTTTTTAAAATTTTTTCGGAAAGAGTTTTGGCCCCAAACTTGGTAGACGTGATCCTTGTATATTTGTTGGCATGCCACAAAAAAAATTCAGCTAAAAATCGATGTGTACAAGATTTTGTGACCATTTGAAAAAGTGTCCCCATTTCAGACACTTTAATGGCTACTGGCAGCAAACTTGTAAAATCTCAAATGCTCTTTAAGGGGGTGAGGGTTCTCAAGGTTTGATGAGGGATAGGAGACCAGTATAAGGGCTGAGTATCAGCACCCATCGCACATCATGTGCGTACACCCCCCCGACCCCCCCGATCGTCGGAACCCCAATGCCGCCGGTCAGGTTCTCTGGTGATGCTCCGGCGATGGTGCTCCGGTGAAGAAAAATGCGGCACCAGCACATGCCTGAGCCCAGCATGTGCTGTCGCAACCCTCGATCCGGTCTGATCTTAGACTGGGAACGAACTCCGTATGCTTAGACTGGGAATGAACTCCGTATGCCTAAGTCAACCCACGAAACGAGCGTGCGGGCGCTCGGTCTGCCAGAGGGGCGGCATCCGCAAGCTGAGGATCGATCGAGTCCCCCTCTCCATGTTGCTGATCCTGCTGCTGCAACCCTCGGTCTGGTCTGATCTTAGACTGGGAATCAACTCCTTATGCCTAATCCAACGAACGAAACGAGCGGGCGGGAGGGCGGGCGAGCACTACGCCGGCTAGAGAGACAGGATGCGCAAGCCGTGGATCGATAGGGTGGTAGGTGGGTTTAGGCACATCTTCATATTTCTGCATGCCAATGCCATTTTTATGGCTTGTAAACTCATAGAATGGTCCCTTAAGCCTTCACGTTAAGTTTCATGGCAAGACGACTCGTTTTCAATTTTTCAAGATTTTTGAAACTTTTTGCGGTTCGGGATTTTTGAAAATTTTTTCGGAAGGAGTTTTGGCCCCAAACTTGGTAGACGTGATCCTTGTACTTTGGTTGGTATGCATAAAAAAATTCAGCTAAAAACTCTAACTGTACAAGATTTTGTGACCATTTGAAAAAAGTGTCCCCATTTCAGACACTTTAACGGCTACTGGCAGCAAATCTATAAAATCTCAAATGCTCTTTAAGGCAGTGTGAGTTATCAAGGTATGATGAGGGATAGGGGGCCAATATAAGGGCCAAGTACCAGCACCCATCACAAAGCATGTGCGCACACCCCCCCGGCCCCCTGATCGCCAAAACCCCAATGCCGTCGGTCAGGTTCTCCGGCGATGCTTCGGCGATGGTGCCCTGACGAAGAGAATTGTGACACCAGCACATGCCCGAGCCCAGCATGTTCTACTCCAACCCTCAGTCCGGTCTGATCTTAGACTGGGAATGAACTCCGTATGCCTAAGTCAACCCATGAAACGAGCGTGCGGGTGCACAGCCGGCCAGAGGCGTGGGATGCACAAGCCCGGGATCGGCTGGGTCCCCCTCTGCGTGCTGCCGATCCTGCTACCGTAACCCTCTGTCCGGTCTGATCTTAGACTAGGAATCAACTCCGTATGCGTAAGCCAACTGACAAAACGAGCGGGCGGACGGGTGCGCGGGCGCTACGCCGGCCAGAGAGACGGGATGCACAATTCGTGGATCGATAGGGTGGTAGGTGGGTTTAGGCACATCTTCATATTTCTGCATGCCAATGCCATTTTTATGGCTTGTAAATTCATACAATGGTCCCTTAAGCCTACACGTGAAGTTTTATGGCAAGACGACTCGTTTTCTATTTTTCATAATTTTTGAAACTTTTTGCGGTTCTGGATTTTTTAAAATTTTTTTGGAAGGAGTTTTGGCCCCAAACTTGGTAGACGTGATCGCTGTATTTTTGTTGGCATGCATTAAAAAATTCAGCTAAAAACTTGAAGTGTACAAGATTTTGTGACCATATGAAAAAAGCGTCCCCATTTCAGACACTTTAATGGCTACTAGAAGCAAACCTATAAAATCTCAAATGCTCTTTAAGGGGGTGTGAGTTCTTGAGGTTTGACGAGGGATAGGGGGCCAATATAAGGGCCAAGTACCAGGAACCATCGCACATCATGTGCGCACACCCCCCCGATCACCCCGATCGTCGGAACCCCAATACCGTCGATCAGGTTCTCCATTGATATTCCAACGATGGTGCCCCGGTGGAGAAAAATGCGGCACCAACAGATGCCCGAGCCCAGCATGTGCTGTCGTAACCCTCGATCCGATCTGATCTTAGACTGGGAATGAACTCCGTATGCCTACACTGGGAATGAACTCCGTATGCCTAAGTCAACCCACGAAACGAGCATGCGGGCGCTCAGCCGGCTAGAGGGGCGGGATGCGCAAGCCGGGCATCGTTCGAGTCCCCCTCTGCGTGCTATCGATCCTGCTGCCGCAACCCTCAGTCTGATCCGATCTTAGACTGGGATTGAACTCCATATGCCTAAGCCAACTGACAAAACGAGCGGGCGGGCGGGCGGGCGGGCGAGCGAGCATTACGCCGGCCAGACAGATGGGATGCGCAAGCCGTGGATCGTTAGGGTGGTAGGTGGGTTTAGGCACCTCTTCATATTTCTTCGTGCCAATGCCATTTTTATGGCTTATAAATTCATACAATGGTCCCTTAAGCCTTCCCGTGAATTTCTGGCAAGACGACTCGTTTTCTATTTTTCACAATTTTCAAAACTTTTTGCGGTTCGAGATTTTTTAAAATTTTTTTGGAAGGAGTTTTGGCCCCAAACTTCATAGACGTGATCACTGTACTTTTGTTGGCATGCATAAAAAAATTCAGCTAAAAACTCGAAGTGTACAAGATTTTGTGACCATTTGAAAAAAGCGTCCCAATTTCAGACACTTTAATGGCTAATGCAAGCAAACCTGTAAAATCTCAAATGCTCTTTAAGGGGTGTGAGTTCTCGAGGTTTGATGAGGAATAGAGGGCCAATATAAGGGCCAAGTACCAGCACCCATCGCACATCATGTGCGCACACCCCCGCGGCCACCCCGATCGTCGGAACCCCAATACCGTCGGTCAGGTTCTCTGGCGATGCTCCGACGATGGTGCCCCGGCGAAGAAAAAGGCGGCACCAACACATGCCTGAGCCCAGCATGTGCTGCCGCAACCCTCAATCCGATCCAATCTTAGACTAGGAATGAACTCCGTATGCCTAACTCAACCCACGAAACGAGCGTGCAGGCGCTCAGCCGGCCAGAGGGGTGGGATGCATAAGCCGGGGATCGATCGAGTCCCCCTCTGCGTGCTACCGATCCTGCTACTGTAACCCTTGGTCGATCCGATCTTAGACTGGGAATGAACTTTGTATGCCTAAGCCAACTGACGAAACAGGCGGGCGGGCGGGCGGGTTGGCATTACGCCGGCCAGACAGACAGGATGCGCAAGCCGTGGATCGATAGGGTGGTAGGTGGGTTTGGGCACATCTTCATATTTCTGCATGCCAATGCCATTTTTATGGATTGTAAATTCATACAATGGTCCCTTAAGCCTTCACGTGAAGTTTCGTGGCAAGACGACTCGTTTTTTATTTTTCATAATTTTTGAAACTTTTTATGGTTCGAGATTTTTTAAAATTTTTCTTAGGGAGTTTTGGCCGAAAACTTGGTAGACGTGATCCTTGTATTTTTGTTGCCTTGCACAAAAAAAATCAGCTAAAAACTTGCAGTGTACAAGATTTTGTGACCATTTGAAAAAAGTGCCCCCATTTCAGACACTTTAATGGCTACTGGCACCAAACCTGTAAAATCTCAAATGCTCTTTAAAGGGGGTGTGAGTTCTTGAGGTTTGATGAGGGACAGGGGGCCAATATAAGGGCTAAGTACCAGCACCCATCGTACATCAAGTGCGCACTCCCGCACTGGCCCCCCCGATCGTCGGAACCCCAATATCGCCAGTCAGGTTCTCCGACGATGCTCCGACGATGGTGCCCCGACGAAGAAAAATGCGGCCCCAGCACATGCCCGAGCCCAGCAAGTGCTACCGTAACCCTCGGTCTGGTCGGATCTTAGACTGGAAATGAACTCCGTATGCTTAGACTGGGAGTGAACTCCGTATGCCTAAGTCAACCCATGAAATGAGCGTACAGGCTCTCAACCGACCAGAGGGGCGGGATGCGCAAGCCGGGGATCGGCCGCATCCACCTCTGCGTGCTGCCGATCCTGCTGCTGCAACCCTTGGTCCTGTCTGATCTTAGATAGGAATGAACTCCGTATGCCTAAGCCAACCGACAAAACGAGCGGGCGGGCAGGTGGGCGGGCACTACGTCGGCCAAAGAGACGGGATGCGCAAGCCGTGGATCGATAGGGTAGTAGGTGGGTTTAGGCACATCTTCATATTTTTGCATGCCACTGCCATTTTTATGGCTTGTAAATTCATACAATGGTCCCTTAAGCCTTGACGTGAAGTTTCATGGCAAGACGACTCGTTTTCTATTTTTCACGATTTTCAAAACTTTTTGGGGTTCAGGATTTTTTAAAATTGTTTTGGAAGGAGTTTTGGCCCGAAACATTTTTAGATGTGATCCTTGTATTTTTGTTCCCATGCACAAAAAAATTCAGCTAAAAACTCGAAGTGTACAAGATTTTGTGACCATTTGAAAAAAGTGTCCCCATTTCAGACACTTTAATGGCTACTGGCAGCAAACCTGTAAAATCTCAAATGCACTTTAAGGGGGTGAGAGTTCTCGAGGTTTGATGAGGGATAGGGGGCAAATATAAGGGCCAAGTACCAGCACCCATCGCACATCATATACGCACACCCCCCGGCCCTTTATCGCCGGAACCCCAATGTCACCGGTCAGGTTCTCCGATGATGCTCCGGCGATGGTGCCCCAGTGAAGAAAAATGCGGTACCAGCACATGCCCGAGCCTAGCATGTGCTGCCGCAACCCTCGGTCTGGTCCGATCTTAGACTGGGAATGAACTCTGTATGCTTAGACTAGGAATGAACTCCGTATGCCTAAATCAACCCATGAAACAAGTGTGCGGGCGCTTAGCCGGCCAGAGGGGTGGGATGCACAAGCCGGTGATCGATTGGGCCCCCTTCTGCATTCTGTCAATCCTACTACCGTAACCCTCAGTCTGGTCTGATCTTAGATTGGGAATGAACTAGGCATGCCTAAGCTAACCGACGAAACGAGCGGGCGGACGGGCGGGCGGGCACTACGTCTGCATAGAGATGGGATGCGCAAGCCGCGGATCGATAGGGTGGTAGGTGGGTTTAGGCACATCTTCATATTTCTATGTAACAATGCCATTTTTGTGGCTTGTAAATTCAGACAATGGTCCCTTAAGCCTTCACGTGAAGTTTCATGGCAAGACAACTCGTTCTCTATTTTTCATGATTTTCGAAACTTTTTGACGTTCGGGATTTTTTAAAATTTTTTCAGAAGTAATTTTGGCCCAAAACTTGGTAAACTTGATCCTTGTATTTTTGTTGGCATGCACAAAAAAATTCAGCTAGAAACTCGAAGTGTACAAGATTTTGTGACCATTTGAAAAAAGTGTCCCCATTTCAGACACTTTAATGGCTACTGGAAGCAAACCTGTAAAATCTCAAATGCTCTTTAAGGGGGTGTGAGTTCTCAAGGTTTGATAAGGGGTAGGGGGCCAATATAAGGGCCAAGTACTAGCACCCATCGCACATCATGAGCGCACACCCCCCAGCCCCCCCGATCGTCGGAACCCCAATGTCGCCGGTCAGGTTCTCCAGCGATGCTTCGACGACGGTGCCCTGACAAAGAAAAATGCGGCACCAGCACATGCCCGAGCCCAGCATGTGGTGGTGCAACCCTCGGTCCAATCCGATCTTAGACTGGGAATGAACTCCGTATGCCTAAGTCAACCCACGAAATGAGCGTGCGGGTGCTCAGTCGGCCAGAGGGGCGAGATGCGCAAGCCGGGGATCGGCCGAGTCCCCCTCTGCGTGCTGCTGATCCAACTGCCGCAACCCTCGGTCAGATCTGATCTTAGATTGGGAATGAACTCCGTATGCCTAAGCCAACCGACGAAACGAGCAGGCGGGCGGGCGGACACCACGTCGGCCAGAGAGACGGGATGCGCAAGCCGTGGATCGATAGGGTGGTAGGTGGGTTTAGGCACATATTCATATTTCTGCATGCCAATGCCTTTTTTATGGCTTGTAAATTCATACAATGGTCCCTTAAGCCTTCACGTGAAGTTTCATGGCAAGACGACTAGTTTCTATTTTTCGACGTTTTTGAAACTTTTTGCGGTTCGAGATTTTTTAAAATTTTTTTGGAAGGATTTTTTGCCCACAACTTGGTAGACGTGATCCTTGTCTATCTTTGGTTGGCATGTACAAAAAAATTCAGCTAAAAACTCGAAGTGTACACATTTGTGACCATTTGAAGAAAGTGTCCCCATTTCAGGACACTTAATGGCTACTGGCAGCAAACCTGTAAATCTCAAATGCTCTTTAAGGTGGTTTGAGTTCTCGAGGATTGGATGAGGGATTAGGGGGCCAATATAAGGGCCAAGTACCGAGCTACCCATCGCACATCATGTGTTGCGCACCCCCCCGGCCCCCCGATCGCCGGAACCCCAATGCCGGTCGGTCAGGTTCTTCCGGCGATGCTCCGACGATGGTGCCCCGATGAAGAAAAACGTAGCACCAGCACATGCCTGAGCCCAGTATGTGCTACTTCAACCCTCAGTCTGGTCCGATCTTAGACTGGGAATGAACTCCGTATGCCTAAGTCAACCCACGAAATGAGCGTGCGGGCACTCAGCCGGCCAGAGAGATGGGATGCGCAAGCCGGGGATCGATAAGGTGGTAGGTGGGTTTAGGCACATCTTCATATTTTCGCATGCCAGTGCCATTTTTATGGCTTGTAAATTCATACAATGGCCCCTTAAGCCTTCACGTGAAGTTTCATGGCAAGACGACTCGTTTTCTATTTTTCACGATTTTATAAACTTTTTACGGTTTGGGATTTTTTAAAATTTTTTCGGAAGGCGTTTTCACCCCAAACTTGGTAGACGTGATACTTGTATTTTGTTGGCATGCACAAAACAATTCAGCTAAAAACTCAAAGTGTACATGATTTTGGGACCATTTGAAAAAAGCGTCCCCATTTCAGCACTTTAATGGCTACTGGCAGCAAACCTGTTAAAATCTCAAATGCTCTTTAAGGGGGTGTGAGTTCTCGAGGTTGATGAGGGATAGGAGGCCAATATAAGGGGCCAAGTACCAGCACCCAACCAAACATCATGTGCGCACACCCCCCGACCCCCTTGATCGTCGGAACCCCAATGCCGCCAGTCAGGTTCTCCGACGATACTCCGGTGATGGTGACCCGACGAAGAAAAACGCAGCACCAGCACATGCCTGAGCCCAGTATGTGCTGCTGCAACCCTCGATCCGGTCCGATCTTAGACTGGGAATGAACTCTGTACGCTTAGACTGGGAATGAACTCCGTATGCCTAAGTCAACCCACGAAACGAGCGTGCGGGCACTCAGCCGACCAGAGGGGCGGGATGAGCAAGCCGGGGATCGGCCGAATCCCCCTCTGCATGCTGCCGATCCTGCTATTTGAACCCTCGGTCTGGTCTGATATTAGACTAGGAATGAACTCCGTATGCCTAAGCCAACCGACAAAACGAGCGGGCGGGCGGGGTGAGCACTACGTCAGCCAGAGAGACGGGATGCACAAGACGTGGATCGATAGGGTGGTAGGTGGGTTTAGGCACATCGTCATATTTCTGCATGGCCAATGCCATTTTTATGGCTTGTAAATTCATACAATAGTCCCTTAAGCCTTCACGTGAAGTTTCATGGCAAGACGACTCGTTTTCTATTTTTCATAATTTTTGAAACTTTTTACGGTTTGGGATTTTTTACAATTTTTTTGGAAGGCGTTTTGGCCCCAAACTTGGTAGACGTGATCCTTGTATAGTTTTTGGCATGCACAAAACAATTCAGCTAAAAACTCGAAGTGTATAAGATTTTGTGACCATTTGAAAAAAGTGTCCCCATTTCAGACACTTTAATGGCTACTGGCAGCAAACCTGTAAAATCTCAAATGCTCTTTAAGGGGGTGTGAGTTCTCGAGGTTTGATGAGGGATAGGGGGCCAAGTACCAGCACCCATCACACATCATGTGCGCACACCCCCCCGGCCCCCCGATAGTCGAAACCTCAATGCCTCCGGTCAGGTTCTCCGACGATGCTCCGGTGATGCTCCAACGATGGTGCCCCGGTGAAGGAAAAATGTGGCACCAACACTGCCCGAGCCCAACATGTGCTACCGCAACCTCGGTCTGATTTGATCTTAGACTTCGGAATGAAGACTCTGTATGCTTAGACTAGGAATGAACTTCGTTATGCCTAAGTCAACCCACGAACAAGCGTGCGGGCTCGCTCAGCCGGCCAGAGGGGCGGGATGCACAAGTCAGGATCGTCGGGTCCCCCTCCTACGTGCTGCTGAATCCTGCTACTGCAACCCTCGGTCTGGTCTGATCTTAGACTGGGAATGAACTCCGTATGGCCTAGGGCAACTGACGGAAACGAGCGGCCGGGAGGGGGGCGGGCGGGCGGGCACTACGCCAGCCAGAGAGAACGGGGATGCGCAAAGCCATGGATCGATTAGGGTGGTAGGTTGGTTTAGGCACATTTCATATTTCTGCATGCCATTGCCATTTTTATGGCTTGTAAATTCATACAATGGTCCCTTAAGCCTTCACGTGAAGTTTCATGGCAAGACTACTCGTTTTCTATTTTTCACGATTTTTGAAACTCTCTGCGGTTCGGGATTTTTTAAAATTTTTTCGGAAGGAGTTTTGGCCCCAAACTTGGTAGACGTGATCCTTCCATTTTTTTCGGTACGAAAAAACAAATTCAGCTAAAAAATCAAAGTTTACAAGATTTTTTGACCATTCGAAAAAAGTGTCCCCATTTCAGACACTTTAAAGGCTACTGGTAGCAAACTTGTAAAATCTCAAAAGCTCTCTAAGGGGGTGTGAGTTCTCGAGGTTTGATTAGGGATAAGGGGCCAACATAAGGGCCAAGTACCAGCACCAATTGCACATCATGTGCGCACACCCCCTCGGACCCCCCGATCGTCAGAACCCCAATGTCGTCGGTCAGGTTCTCCGGCGATGCTCTGGTGATGGTGCCCCGGTGAAGAAAAATGCAGCACCAGCACATGCCCGAGCCCATCATGTGCTGCCGTAACCTTCAGTCCATTTCGATCTTAGACTGGGAATGAACTCCGTATGCTTAGACTGGGAATGAACTTCGTATGCCTAAGTCAACCCACGAAACAAGCGTGTGGGCGCTCAACCGACCAGAGGGGCGTGATGCGCAAGCCAGGTATCGGTCGGGTCCCCCTCTGCGTGCTGCTGATCCTGCTACTGCAATCGTCAGTCCGGTCTGACCTTAGACTGGGAATGAACTCTGTATGCCTAAGCCAATCGATGAAACGAGTGGGTGGGCGGGCGGGCGGGCATAACGTCGGCCAGAGAGACGAGATGCGCAAGCCGTGGATCGATAGGGTGGTAGTGGGTTTAGGTACATCTTCATATTTCTGCGTGCCAATGCCATTTTTATATCTTGTAAATTCATACAATGGTCCCTTAAACCTTCACGTGAAGTTTCATGGCAAGATGACTCGTTTTCTATTTTTCACGATTTTTCAAAACATTTACGGTTCGGGATTTTTTAACATTTTTTCGGAAGGAGTTTTGGTCCCAAAATTGGTAGAAGTGATCCTTGTATTTTTGTTGGCACGCACAAAAAAATTCAGCTAAAGCTCGAAGTGTACAAGATTCTGTGACCATTTGAAAAAAGTGTCCCCATTTCAGACACTTTAATGGCTACTGGCAGCAAACCTGTAAAATCTCAAATGCTCTTTAAGGGGGCTTGAGTTCTCAAGGTTTGATGAGGGATAGGGGGCCAATATAAGGGCCAAGTACCAGCACCCATCACACATCATGTCCGTACACCCACCCCCCGGCCCGCCCAATCGTCGGAACCGCAATGTCGTCGGTCAGGTTCTCCGACGATGGCACCCCGGCAAAGAAAAATACGGCACCAGCACATGCCCGAGCCTAGCATGTGCTGCCAAAACCCTCGGTCCGGTCCGATCTTAGACTGGGAATGAACTCCGTATGCTTGGACTGGGAATGAACTCCATATGCCTAAGTCAACCCTAGAAATGAGCGCGCGGGCGCTCAGCCCGCCAAAGGGGCGGGATACGCAAGCTGGGGATCGAGTGGGTCCCCCTTTGCGTGCTACTGATCCTGCTACCGTAACCCTCGGTCTGGTCTGATATTAGACTGGGAATGAACTCTGTATGCCTACGCCAATCGATGAAATGAGCGGGCGGACAGGCGGGCACTACGTCGTCCAGAGAGACCAGATGCGCAAGCCGTGGGTCGATAGGGTGGCAGGTGGGTTTATGCACATCTTCATATTTCTTCGTGCCAATGCCATTTTTATGGTTTGTAAATTCATACAATGGTCCCTTAAGGCTTCACGTGAAGTTTCATGGCAAGACGACTCGTTTTCTATTTTTCACGATTTTCAAAACTTTTTACGGTTCGGGAGTTTTTAAAATTTTTTGAGAAAGAGTTTTGGCCCCAAACTTGGTAGACGTGATCCTTGTATTTTTTTTGGCATGCATAAAAAAATTCAGCTAAAAACTTGAAGTGTACAAGATTTTGTGACCATTTGAAAAAAGTGTCCCCATTTTAGACACTTTAATGGCTACTGGCAGGAAACATGTAAAATCTCAAATGATCTTTAAGGGGGTGTGAGTTCTCAAGGTTTGATGAAGGATAGGGGGCCAATATAAGGGCCAAGTACCAGCACCCATCGCACATCATGTGCACACACCCCCCCGGCCCCCCGATCGCCGAAACCCCAATGCTATCGGTCAGGTTCTCCGGCGATACTCCAGTGATGGTGCCCATGCGAAGAAAAAAGTGGCACCAGCACATGCCCGAGCCTAGCATGTGTTGCCGCAACCCTTGGTCCGGCCCAATCTTAGATTAGGAATGAACTCCTTATGCTTAGACTAGGAATGAACTCCAAATGCCTAAGTCAACCCACGAAACGAGCGTGCGGGCGCTCAGCCAGCTAGAAGGGCGGGATGCGCAAGCCGGGGATTTGTCGGGTCCCCCTCTGCGTGCTACCAATCCTGCTGCTGCAACCCTCAGTCCAGTCTGATCTTAAATAGGGAATGAACTCCGTATGCCTAAGCCAACCGACGAAACGAGCGAGCGGGCGGTCAGGCACTACGCCGGCCAGAGAGACAGGATGCGCAAGCCGTGGATCGATAGGGTGGTAGGTGGGCTTAGGCAGATGTTCATATTTCTGCATGCCAATGGCATTTTTATGGCTTGTAAATTCATACAATGTTCCCTTAAGCCTTCACGTGAAGTTTCATGGCAAGACGACTCGTTTTTTATTTTTCAAGATTTTCGAAAGTTTTTGCGGTTCGAGATTTTTTAAAATTTTTTCGGAAGGATTTTTGGCCCCAAACTTGGTAGACGTGATCCTTGTATTTTTTTTGGCATGCAAAAAAAAATTCAGCTAAAAACTCGAAGTGTACAAGATTTTGTGACCATTTGAAAAAAGTGTCCCCATTTCAGACACTTTAATTGCTACTGGCAGCAAACCTGTAAAATCCCAAATGCTTTTTAAGGGGGTGTGAGTTCTCGAGGTTTGATGAGGGATAGGGGGCCAATATAAGGGCCAAGTACCAGCACCCATCGCACATCATGTGCGCATACCCATCCCCCCGGCCCTCTTGATCACCGGAACCTCAATGCCATCGGTCAGGTTCTCCGACGACGCTCTGGCGATGATGTCCCAGCAAAGAAAAATGTGGCACCAACACATGCTCAAGCCCAGCATATGCTGCTGGCACCCTCAGTTTGGTCCAATCTTAGACTGGGAATGAAATCCGTATGCTTAGACTGGGAATGAACTCTGTATGCCTAAGTCAACCTATGAAACGAGCATACGGGCGCTCAACCGACCATAGGGACGGGATGCGCAAGCTGGGGAACGACCGGGTCCCCCTCTAGGTGCTGCCAATCCTCCTGCCGTAACCTTTGGTCCGATCCAATCTTAGACTGGGAATGAACTCCGTATGCCTAAGCCAACTGACGAAACGAGCGAACGGGCGGGCGGCCACTACACCGGCCAGAAAGACGGGATGTGCAAGCCCAATGCCATTGGTCAGGTTCTCCGGTGATGCCCCAGTGATGGTTCCCGGTGAAGAAAAATACGGCACCAGCACATGCCCGTGCCCATCATGTGCTGCCACAACCCTCGGTCTGTTCCGATCTTAGACTAGGAATGAACTCCGTATGCCTAAGTCAACCCACGAAACGAGCGTACGGGCGCTCAGCCAGCCAGAGGGGCGGGATGCGCAAGCCGGGGATTGGTCGGGTCCCCCTCTGCGTGCTGCCGATCCTACTGTTGTAACCCTCGGTCTGGTCTAATCTTAGACTAGGAATGAACTCCGTATGCCTAAGCCAACCGATGAAATGAGCAGCCGGGCGGGCGGGCACTACGCCGGCCAGAGAGACGGGATGCACAAGCCGTGGATCGATAGGGTGGTAGGTGGGTTTAGGCACATCTTCATATTTCTACGTGCCAACGCCATTTTTATGGCTTGTAAATTCATACAATGGTCCCTTAAGCCTTCACGGGGAAGTTTCATGGCAAGACGACTCATTTTCTATTTTTCACAATTTTTGAAACTTTTTGTGGTTCGAGATTTTTTAAAATTTTTTTGGAAGGAGTTTTTACCCCAAACTTGATAAACGTGATCCTTGTATTTTTTTTGGCATGCAAAAAAAATTTAGCTAAAAACTCAAAGTGTACAAGATTTTGTGACCATTTGAAAAAAGTGTCCCCATTTCAGAAACTTTAATGGCTACTGGCAGCAAACCTGTAAAATCTCAAATGCTCTGTAAGGGGGTGTGAGTTCTTGAGGTTTGATGAGGGATAGGGGGCCAATATAAGGGCCAAGGACCAGCACCCAACAGACATCATTTGCGCACACCCCCCCGGCCCCCCTGATCGTCGGAACCCCAATGCCGCCGGTTAGGTTCTCCGGTGATGCTTCGGGGATGGTGCCACGATGAAGAAAAATGCGGCACCAGCACATGCCCGAGCCCAGCATGTGCTGCCGTAACCCTCGGTCTGGTCCAATCTTAGACAAGAATGAACTCCGTATGCTTAGACTAGGAATGAACTTCGTATGCCTAAGTCAACCCATAAAAAGAGCGTGCGGGCGCTCAGCCGGCCAGATGGGCGAGATGCGTAAGTCGAGGATCGACCGGGTCCCTCTCTGCATGCTACCGATCGTTCTACCGCAACCTTCGGTCTGGTCTGATCTTAGATTGGGAATGAACTCCGTATGCCTAAGTCAACCCACGAAACGAGCTTGCGGGTGCTCAGCCGGTCAGAGGGGCAGGATGCGCAAGCCAGGGATTGGTCGGGTCCTCTTCTATGTGCTGTCGATCCTGCTGCCACAACCCTCGGTCCGGGTCGATCTTAGACTGGGAATGAACTCCGTATGCCTAAGCCAACCGACGAAACGAGCGGACGGGTGGGCGGGCACTACGCCGGCTAGAGAGACGAGATGCGCAAGCCGTGGATCGATAGGGTGGTAGGTGGGTTTAGGCACATCTTCGTATTTTTATGTGCCAATGCCATTTTTATGGCTTGTAAATTCATACAATGGTCCCTTAAGCCTTCACGTGAAGTTTCATGCCAAGACGACTTGTTTTCTATTTTTCCTGATTTTTGAAACTTTTTACAGTTCGAGATTTTTTAAAATTTTTTTGGAAGGAGTTTTTACCCCAAACTTGTTAAAGGTGATCCTTGTATTTTTTTTGGCATGCATAAAAAAATTTAGCTAAAAACTCGAAGCATACAAGATTTTGTGACCATTCGAAAAAAGTGTTCCCATTTCAGACACTTTAATGGCTACTGGCAACAAACCTATAAAATCTCAAATGCACTTTAAGGGGGTGTGAGTTCTTGAGGTTTGATGAGGGATAGGGGGCCAATATAAGGGCCAAGCACCAGCACCCATCACGCATCATGTGCGCACACCCCCCCGGCCCCCCCGGTCGTCGAAACCCCAATGCCGCCAGTTAGGTTCTCTGACGATGCTCCGGTGATGGTGCCCCGACGAAGAAAAATGCAGCACCAGCACATGCCCGAGCCCAGCATGTGCTGCTGCAACCCTCGGTCCGGTTCGATCTTAGACTGGAATGAACTCCGTATGCTTAGACTGGGAATGAACTCCATATGCCTAAGTCAACCCATTAAAAGAGCGTGCAGGCGCTCAGCTGGCCAGATGGGTGGGATGCACAAGTCGGGGATCGATCGGGTCTCCCTCTGCGTGTGAGTACTAGCAGCAATCCTGTAAAATCTCAAATGCTCTTTAAGGGTGTGTGAGTTCTCGAGGTTTGATGAGGGATAGGGGGCCAATATAAGGGCCAAGTACCAGCACCCATCGCACATCATGTGCGCACACCCCCTCGGCCCCCCGGATCGTCGGAACCCCAATGCCATCGGCCAGGTTCTCCTGTGATGCTTCGACGATGGTGCCCCGATGAAGAAAAATAAGGCACCAGCACATGCCTGAGCCCAGCATGTGCTGAGGCAACCTTCGGTCTGGTCCGATCTTAGAATGGAATGAACTCCGTATGCTTAGACAGGGAATGAACTTCGTATGCCTAAGTCAACCCACGAAACAAGAGTGCGGGCGCTCAGTCGGCCAGAGGGGCGGAATGCACAAGCCAGGGATTGGCTGGGTCCCCCTCTACGTGTTGCCGATCCTACTGTCGCAACCCTCAGTACGGTTCGATCTTAGACTGGGAATGAACTCCGTATGCCTAACCCAACCGATGAAACGAGCGTGCGGGCGGGTGGGCAGGCATTACGTCGGCCAGAGAGACGGGATGCGCAAGCCATGGATCGATAGGGTGGTAGGTGGGTTTAGGCACATCTTCATATTTCTACATGTCAATGCCATTTTTATGGCTTGTAAATTCATACAATGCTCCCTTAAGCCTTCATGTGAAGTTTCATGGCAAGACGACTCGTTTTCTATTTTTCACGATTTTCAAAACTCTTAGCGGTCCGAGATTTTTTAAAATGTTTTCGGAAGGAGTTTTGGTCCCAAACTTGGTAGACATGGTCCTTGTATTTTTGTTGGCATGCACAAAAACATTCAGCTAAAAACTCGAAGTGTACAAGATTTTGTGACCATTTGAAAAAAGTGTCCCCATTTCAGACCCTTTAATGGCTACTGGCAGCAAACCTGTAAAATCTCAATTGCTCTTTAAGGGGGTGTGAGTTCTCGAGGTTTGATGAGGGATAGGGGGCCAATATAAGGGCCAAGTACCAGCACCCATCACACATCATGTGCGCACACCCCCCCGACCCCCCGATCGTCGAAACCCCAATGCCGTCGGTTAGGTTCTCCGATGATGCTCCGATGATAGTGCCCTGATGAAGAAAAATGCGGCACCAACACATGCCCGAGCCCAGCATGTGCTACCACAAGCCTTGGTCTGGTCCAATCTTAGATTGGGAATGAACTTCGTATGCTTAGACTGGGAATGAACTCCGTATGCCTAAGTCAACCCACGAAATGAGCGTGCGGGCGCTCAGCCAGCCAAACGGGCAAGATGCACAAGCTGGGGATCGGTCGGGTCCCCCTCTGCGTGCTGCCAATCCTGCTACCGCAACCCTCAGTCCAGTCTGATCTAAGACTGGGGACGAACTCCGTATGCTTAAGCCAACTGACGAAACGAGCGGGCGGGCAGGCGGGCACTACGTCGGCCAGAGAGACGGGATGCGCAAGCCGTAGATCGATAGGGTGGTAGGTGGGTTTAGGCACATCTTCATATTTTTATGTGCCAATGCCATTTTTATGGCTTGTAAATTCATACAGTGGTCCCTTAAGCCTTCACGTGAAGTTTCATGCCAAGACGACTCGTTTTCTATTTTTCACGATTTTTGAAACTTTTTACGGTTCGGGATTTTTTAAAATTTTTTTGGAAGGAGTTTTTGCCCCAAACTTGTTAAAGGTGATCCTTGTATTTTTTTTGGCATGCACAAAAAAATTTAGCTAAAAACTCGAAGCATACAAGATTTTGTGACCATTTGAAAAAAGTGTTCCCATTTCAGACACTTTAATGGCTACTGGCAACAAACCTGTAAAATCTCAAATGCACTCTAAGGGCCAAGTACCAGCACCCATCGCACATGATGTGCGCACACCCCCCCGGCCCCCCGATCGCCGAAACCCCAAAGCCGCCGATCAGGTTCTCCGGTGATGCTCCAATAAAGGTTCCCCGATGAAGAAAAATGAGGCACCAGCACATGCCCGAGCTCAGCATGTGCTGCCACAACCCTTGGTCTGGTCCGATCTTAGATTGGGAATGAACTCCGTATGCTTAGGCTGGGAATGAACTCTGTATGCCTAAGTCAACCAACGGAACGAGCGTGCGGGCGCTCAGCCGGCCTGAGGGCGGGATGCGCAAGCCGGGGATCAGCCGGGTCCCCCTCTGCATGCTACTGATCTTGCTGCCGCAACCCTCGGTCTGGTCCGATCTTAGACTGGGAACGAACTTCGTATGCCTAAGCCAATCGATGAAACGAGCGGGCGGTAGGGCGGGTGGGCACTACGCCGGCCCGTGAGACGGGATGTGCAAGCCGTGGATCGATCGGGTGGTAGGTGGGTTTAGGCACATCTTAATATTTTGCATGCCAATACAATTTTTATGGCTTGTACATTCATACAATGGTCTCTTAAGCCGTCACATGAAGTTTCATGGCAAGACGACTCATTTTCTATTTTTCACAATTTTTGAAACTTTTTACGATTCGGGATTTTTTTAAATTTTTTCAGAAGGCGTTTTGGCCCCAAACTTGGTAGACGTGATCCTTGTATTTTTGTTCACATGCACAAAAAAAATCAGCTAAAAACTGGAAGTGTACAAGATTTTGTTACGATTTGAAAAAAGTGTCCCCAATTCAGACACTTTAATGGCTACTGGCAAAAACCTGTTACATCTCAAATGCTTTTTAAGGGGGTGTGAGTTCTTGAGGTTTGATGAGAGATAGGGGGCCAATATAAGAGCCAAGTACCAGCACCCATCGCACATCATGTACACGCACCCCCCTCGGCCCCCCCGATCGTCGAAACCCCAATGCCATCAGTCAGGTTCTACGGCAATGCTCCGGCGATGGTTCCCCGGTGAAGAAAAATGTGAAACCAGCACATGGTCGAGCCCATCATGTGCTACCGCAACCCTTGATCTGGTCTGATCTTAGACTGGGAATGAACTCCGTATGCTTAGATCGGGAATGAAATCCATATGCCTACGTCAACCCACGAAATGAGCGTATGGGTGCTCAGCCGACCAGAGGCGCGGGATGCGCAAGTCGAGGATTGGTTGGGTCCCCCTCTGCATGCTGGCGATCTTGCTGCCACAACCTTCGACCCGGTTTGATCTTAGACTGGGAATGAACTCCGTATGCCTAAGCCAACCGATGAAATGAGAGGGCGGGCGAGCGGGCGGGCACTACGCAGGCCAAAGAGATGGGATGTGCAAGCCGTGGATCGATAGGGTGGTAGGTGGGTTTAGGCACATCTTCATATTTCTGCATGCCAATGCCATTTTTATGGCTTGTAAATTCATACAATGGTCCCTTAAGTCTTCACATGAAGTTTCATGGCAACACGACTCGTTTTCTATTTTTCATTATTTTTGAAACTTTTTCCGGTTCGACATTTTTTAAAATTTTTTCGGAAGGAGTTTTGGCCCCAAACTTGGTAGACATGATCCTTTTATTTTTGTTGGCATGCCCAAAAAAATTCAGCTAAAAACTCGAAGTGTACAAGATTTTGTGACCATTTGAAAAAAGTGTTCCCATTTCAGACACTTTAATGGCTACTGGCAGCAAACCTATAAAATCTCTAATGCTCTTTAAGGGGGGGTGACTTCTCAGGGTTTGATGAGGGATAGGGGGCCAATATAAGGGCCAAGTACCAGCACCCATCGCACATCTAGTGCGCTCACCCCCTCGGCCCCCCGATCGCTGGAACCCTAATGCCGCCGGTCAGGTTCTCCGGCGATTGTGCCGCAGCGAAGAAAAATGCGGCACTAGCACATGCTCGAGCCCAGCATGTGCTGCCGCAACCCTTGGTCCAGTCCAATCTTAGACTGGGAATGAACTCCGTATGCTTAGACTAGGAATGAACTCCATATGCCTAAGTCAACCCACGAAATGAGCGTGTTGGCGCTCAGCCGGCCAGAGGGGGATGCACAAGCCGGGGATCGACTAGGTCCCTCTCTGCATGCTACCGATCCTACTACTGCAACCCTCAGTCTAATCCGATCAAAAAAATTGCTACTAGAAAAAAAATGCCCGAGCCCAGCATGTGCTGCCACAACCCTCGGTCCGGTCCGATCTTAGTATGGAAATGAACTCCGTATGCTTAGATTGGGAATGAACTCCGTATGCCTAAGTCAACCCACAAAACGAGCGTGCGGGCGCTCAGCCGGCCAGAGGGGTGGGATGCATAAGCCGGGGATCGGCCCGGTCCCCCTTTGCATGCTGCCGATCCTATTGCCACAGCCCTCGGTCCGATCTAGTCTTAGATTGGGAATGAACTCCATATGCCTAAGCCAACCGACAAAACGAGCAGGCGGGCGGGCACTACGTCGGCCAGGGAGATGGGATGCGCAAGCCGTGGATCGATAAGGTGGTAGGTGAGTTTAGGCACATCTTCATATTTCTATGTGCCAATGCCATTTTTATGGCTTGTGAATATGTACAATGTTCCCTTAAGCCTTCACGTAAAGTTTCATGGCAAGACGACTCGTTTTCTATTTTTCATGATTTTTGAAACTTTTTTTGGTTCGACATTTTTTAAAATTTTTTCGAAAGGAGTTTTGGCCCTAAACTTGGTAGACATGATCCTTTTATTTTTGTTGGCATGCCCAAAAAAATTCAGCTAAAAACTCGAAGTGTACAAGATTTTGTGACCATTTGAAAAAAGTGTTCCCATTTCAGACACTTATTGGCTACTGGCAGCAAACCTATAAAATCTCTAATGCTCTTTAAGGGGGGGTGAGTTCTCAAGGTTTGATGAGGGATAGGGGGCCAATATACGGGCCAAGTACCAGCACCCATCGCACATCTAGTGCGCACACCCCCTCGGCCCCCCGATCGTTGGAACCCTAATGCCGCCGGTCAGGTTCTCCGGCGATTGTGCCGCAGCGAAGAAAAATGCGGCACCAGCACATGCTCGAGCCCAGCATGTGCTGCTGCAACCCTTGGTCTGGTCTGATCTTAGACTGGAATGAACTCCGTATGCTTACACTGGGAATGAACTCCGAATGCCTAAGTCAACCCACGAAACGAGCGTGTTGGCGCTCAGCTTGCCAGAGGGGCGGGATGCACAAGCCGGGGATCGATCGGGTCCCTCTCTGCGTGCTGTCGATCCTACTATCGTAACCCTCGATCTGATCCGATCTTAGACTGGGAATGAACTCTGTATGTCTAAGCCAACCGACGAAACGAGAGTGCGGGCGGGCGGGCGGGCACTACACCAGCCAGAGAGACAGGATGCACAAGCCGTGGATAGATAGGGTGGTTGGTGGGTTTAGGCAGATCTTCATATTTTTGCATGCCAATGCCATTTTTCTGGCTTGTAAATTCATACAATGGTCCCTTCAACCTTCATGTGAAGTTTCATGGCAAGATGACTCGTTTTCTACTTTTCATGATTTTTGAAACTTTTTATGGTTCGGGATTTTTTAAAATTTTTTTGGAAGGAGTTTTGGCCCCAAACTTTAATGGCTACTAGCAAAAAAATGCCCGAGCCCAGCATGTGCTACCACAACCCTCGGTCCGGTCCGATCTTAGTCTAGAAATGAACTTCGTATGCTTAGATTGGGAATGAACTCTGTATGCCTAAGTCAACCCACAAAACGAGCGTGCAGGCGCTCAGCCGGCCAGAGGGGCGGGATGCGCAGGTCGGGGATCGGCCTATTCCCCCTCTGCATGCTGCCGATCCTATTTCCACAGCCCTCGATCTGATCCAGTCTTAGACTGGGAATAAACTCCGTATGCCTAAGCCAACCGACAAAACGAGCGGGCAAGCGGGCACTACGCCGGCCAGAGAGACGGGATGCGTAAGCTGTGGATCGATAGGGTGGTAGGTGGGTTTAGGCACATCTTCATATTTCTACATGCCAATGCCATTTTTATGGCTTGTAAATTCATACAATGGTCACTTAAGCCTTCATGGGAAGTTTCATGGCAAGACGACTCGTTTTCTATTTCTCTCGATTTTTGAAACTTTTTACGGTTTGAGATTTTTTAAAATTTTTTCGAAAACATTTTCGGTTCCAAGCTTGGTAGACATGGTCCTTGTTTCTTTGTTGCCATGCACAAAAAACTTCAGCTAAAAACTCGAAGTGTACAAGATTTTATGACCATTTGAAAAAAGTGTCCCCATTTCAGACACTTTAATGGCTACTGGCAGCAAACCTGTAAAATCTCAAATGCTCTTTAAAGGGGTGTGAGTTCTCGAGGTTTGATGAGGGATAGGGGGCGAATATAAGGGCCAAGTACCAGCACCCATAGCACATCATGTGCGCACACCGCCCGGCCCCCACGATCGTCGGAACCCCAATGCCGCCGGTCAAGTTCTCCGGCGATGCTCCGACGATGGTGCCCCAGTGAAGAAAAATACGGCACCAGCACATGCCCGAGCCCAGCATGTGCTGCCGCAACCCTCGGTGTGGTTCAATCTTAGACTGGGAATGAACTCCGTATGCTTAGACTGGGAATGAACTCCGTATGCCTAAGTCAACCCACGAAACGAGCATGCGGGCGCTCAGCCGGCCAGAGGGCTGGGATGCGCAAGCCGGGGATCGATCGGGTCCCCCTCTGCATGCTACCGATCCTGCTGCTGCAACCCCCGATCCTGTCCAATCTTATACTAGGAATGAACTCCGTATGCCTAAGCCAATCGACAAAACGAGCGTGCAGGCGGGCACTACGCCCGCCAGAGAGACGGGATGCACAAGCCGTGGATCGATAGGGTGGTCGGTGGGTTTAGGCAAATCTTCTTATTTCTATGTGCCAATGCCATTTTTATGGCTTCTAAATTCATACAATGGTCCCTTAAGCCTTCACGTGAAGTTTCATGGCAAGACGACTCGTTTTCTATTTTTCACGATTTTTGAAACTTTTTGCGGTTCAGGATTTGTTGAAATTTTTTCGGAAGGACTTTTGGCCCCAAACTTGGTAGACATGATCCTTGTATTTTTGTTGGCATGCACAAAACAATTCAGCTAAAAACTGGAAGTGTACAAGATTTTGTGACCATTTGAAAAAGTGTCCCCATTTCAGATACTTTAATGGCTACTGGCAGCAAACCTGTAAAATCTCTGATGCTCTTTAAGGAGGTGTGAGTTCTCGAGGTTTGATGAGGGATAGGGGGCCAATATAAGGGCCAAATACCAACACCCATCGCACATCATGTGCGCACACCCCCCGGCCCTCCCTATCGTCGGAACCCCAATGCCGTCGGTCAGGTTCTCCGGTGATGCTCTGGTGATGGTGCCCTGGCGAAGAAAAATGCAGCACCAGCACATGCCCGAGCCCAGTATGTGTTGCCACAACCCTCAATCCGGTCCGATCTTAGATTGGGAATGAACTTTGTATGCCTAAGCCAACTGACGAAACGAGCTGGCGGGCGGGCACTACGTCGGCCAGGGAGACGGGATGCACAAGCCGTGGATCGATAGGGTGGTAGGTGGGTTTAGGCACATCTTCTTATTTCTGCGTGCCAATGCCATTTTTATGGCTTGTAAATTCATACAATGGTCCCTTAAGCCTTCACGTGAAGTTTCATGGCAAGAGCACTCGTTTTCTATTTTTCATGATTTTTGAAAATTTTTGCGGTTCAGGATTTTTTAAAATTTTTTCAGAAGATCTTTTGGTCCCAAACTTGGTAGACGTGATCCTTGTATTTTTTTTGGCATTCACAAAAAAATTCAGCTAAAAAATCGAAGTGTACAAGATTTTTCGACCATTTGAAAAAAGTGTCCCCATTTCAGAAAGTTTAATGGCTACTGACAGCAAACCTGTAAAATCCCAAATGCTCTTTAAGGGGGTGTGAGTTCTCGAGGTTTGATGAGGGATAGGGGGCCAATATAAGGGCCAAGTACTAGCACCCATCCCACATCATGTGCGTACACCCCCCCGGCCCCCCTGATCACCGAAACCCCAATGCCCGGCGATGGTGCCCCGACGAAAAAAAATACGGCACCAGCACATGCCTGGGCTTGGGCATGTGCTGTCGCAACCCTCGGTCTAGTCCGATCTTAGACTGGGAAAGAACTCTGTATGCTTAGACTGGGAATGAACTACGTATGCCTAAGTCAACCCATGAAACAAGTGTGCAGGAGCTCAGTCGGCCAGAGGGAATAGATGCACAAGTCGGGAATCAGTCGGGTCCCCCTCTGTGGGCTGTCGATCCTGCTGGTGCAACCCTTGATTCGGTCCAATTTGAGACAATGAATGAACTCAGCCGGCCAGAAGGAATGGATGAGCAAGCCAAGGATCGATCGGGTCCCCTTTTGTGTGCTGTCGATCCTGCTGTTGCAACCCTCTATTTGTCCGATCTGAGACTGGGAATGAATTCCGTATGCCTAAGCCAACTGACTAAACGAACGGGCGGGCGGGCACTACGCCGTCCAAAAAGATGGGATGCGTAAGCCGTGGACCAATAGGGTGGTAGCTAGGTTTAGGCACATCTTCATATTTTTGCATGCCAATGCCATTTTTATGGCTTGTAAATTCATACAATGGTCCCTTAAGCCTTCACGTGAAGTTTCATGGCAAGACTACTCGTTTTCTATTTTTCATGATTTACAAAACTTTTTACGGTTCGGGATTTTTTAAAATTTTTTCGAAAGGAGTTTTGGCCCCAAACTTGGCAGATGTGATCCCTGTATTTTTGTTGGCATGCACAAAACAATTCAGCAAAAAACTCAAAGTGTACAAGATTCTGTGACCATTTGAAAAAAGTGTCCCCATTTCAGACACTTTAATGGCCACTGGCAGCAAACCTGTAAAATCTCAAATGCTCTTTAAGGGGGTGTGAGTTCTCGAGGTTTGATGAGGGATAGGGGGCCAATATAAAGGTCAAGTACCAGCATCCATCGTACATCATGTGCGCATACCCCCCTGGCCCCACCGATCGTCGGAACCTCAATGCCGCCGGTCAGGTTCTCCGGCGATGCTCCGGCGATGGTGCCCCGAGGAAGAAAAATGTGCCACCAGTACATGCCCAACCCAGCATGTGCTGCCGTAAACCTCAGTCTGATCCGATCTTAGACTGGGAATGAACCTCATATGCTTAAGTCAACCCACGGAACGAGTGTGCGGGTGCTCAATCGGCCAGAGGGGGGGATGCTCGAGCTGGGGATCAGTCGGGTCCCCCTCTGCATGTTACCAATCCTGCTATCGCAACCCTCGGCCTGATCCGATCTTAGACTGGGAATGAACTCCGTATGCCTAAGCCAACCGATGAAACGAGCGGGCGGGCGGGCGGACGACCCTACGTCGGCCAGAGAGACGGGATGCGCAAGCCATAGATCGATAGGGTGGTAGGTGGGTTTAGGGACATTTCATATTTCTACGTGCCAATGCCATTTTTATGGCTTGTAAATTCATACAATGGTCCCTTAAGCCTTCACGTAAAGTTTCATGGCAAGATGACTCGTTTTCTATTTTTCATGATTTTTGAAACTTTTTACGATTCGAGATTTTTTAAAAGTTTTTCGGAAGGATTTTCGACCCCAAACTTGGTAGACGTGATCCTTGTATTTTTGTTGGCATGCACAAAAAAATTCAGCTAAAAAGTCGAAGTGTACAAGATTTTTGTGACCATTTGAAAAAAGTGTCCCCATTTCAGACGCTTTAATGGCCACTGGCAGCAAACCTGTAAAATCTCAAATGCTCTTTAAGGGGTTGTGAGTTCTTGAGGTTTGATGGGAGATAGGGGGCCAATATAAGGGCCAAGTACCAGCACGCATCATACATCAGAGCGCACAACCCCCCCCGGCCCCCTCGATCGTCGGAACCCTAATGCCGCCGATCAGGTTCTTTGGCGATGCTCCGGCGGTGGTTCCCCGATGAAGAAAAATGCAGCACCAGCACATGCCTGAGCCCAACATGTGCTGCTGCAACCCTCGGTCCGGTTCGATCTTAGGCTGGGAATGAACTCCGTATGCTTCGAATGGGAATAAACTCCGCATGCCTAAGTCAACCCACGAAATGAACGTGTGGGAGCTCAGCCGGCCAGAGGGGATGGATGCGCAAGCTGGGGATCGGCCAGGTCCCCCTCTACGTGCTACCGATCTTGCTGCAGTAACCCATGGTCCGGTCTGATCTTGGACTGGGAATGAACTCCGTATGCCTAAGCCAACCAACGAAACGAGTGGGCGGGCGGGCGGGTGGGTACTACGCTGGCCAGAGAGACGGGATGCGCAAGCCGTGGATCGATAGGGTGGTAGGTGGGTTTAGGCATATCTTCATATTTCTGCATGCCAATGCCATTTTTATGGCTTCTAAATTCATACAATGCTCCCTTAAGCCTTCACGTGAAGTTTCATGGCAAGATGACTCGTTTTCTATTTTTAGCGATTTTTGAAACTTTTTACAGTTCAGGATTTTTTAAAATTTTTTCGAAAGGGTTTTGGCCCCAAACTTGGTAGATGTGATCCTTGTATTTTTGTTGGCATGCATAAAAAAATTCAGCTAAAAACTCGAAGTGTACAAGATTTTGTGACCATTTGAAAAAAATGTCCCCATTTAAGACACTTTAATGGCTACTGGCAGCAAACCTGTAAAATCTCAAAGGCCCTTTAATGGGGTGTGAGTTCTCGAGGTTTGATGAGGGATAGGGGGCCAATATAAGGGCCAAGTACCAGCACCATCACACATCATATGCGTACACCCCCCGGCCCCCCCGATGGCTGGAAGCCCAATACCGTCGGTCAGGTTCTCCGGTGATGCTCCGACGATCGTGCCCCAGCGAAGAAAAATACGGCACCAGCACATGCCCGAGCCCAGCATGTGCTGCCGCAACCCTCAGTCTGGTCCGATCTTAGAATGGGAATGAACTCCGAATGCTTAGACTGGGAATGAACTCCGTATGCCTAAGTCAACCCATGAAATGAGCGTGCGGGTGCTCAGTCGGCCAGAGGGGCAGGATGCACAAGCCGGGGATCGACCGGGTCCCCCTCTGCGTGCTGTCGATCCTGCTGCTGCAACCCTTGGCCTGGTCCAATCTTAGACTGGGAATGAACTCTGTATGCCTAAGCCAACCGACGAAACGAGCGGGCGGGCGGGCACTACGACGGCCAGAGAGACGGGATGCGCAAGTCGTGGATCGATAGGGTGGTTGGTGGGTTTAGGCACATCTTCTTATTTTTGCATTCCAAAGCCATTTTTATGGCTTGTAAATTCATACAATGGTCCCTTAAGCCTTCACATGAAGTTTCATGGCAAGACGACATGTTTTCTATTTTTCACAATTTTTGAAAATTCTTGCGTTTCAGGATTTCTTAAAATTTTTTGGGAAGGAGTTTTGGCCCCAAACTTGGTAGATGTGATCCTTGTATTTTTGTTGGCGTGCACAAAAAAATTCAGCTAAAAACTCAAAGTGTACAAGATATTGTGACCATTTGAAAAAAGTGTCCCCATTTAAGACACTTTAATGGCTACTAGCAGCAAACCTATAAAATCTCAAATGCTCTTTAAGGGGGCGTGAGTTCTCAAGGTTTGATGAGGGATAGGGGGCCAATATAAGGGCCAAGTACCAGCACCCATCGCACATCATGTGCACACACCCCCGCGGCCCCCCGATCGCTGGAACCCCAATGCCATAGGTCAGGTTCTCCGGCGATGGTGCCCCGACGAAGAAAAATGCGGCACCAGCACATGCTCGAGCCCAGGATGTGCTACCTAACCCATGGTCCAGTCTGATCTTAGACTGGGAATGAACTCCGTATGCTTAGATTGGGAATGAACTCCGTATGCCTAAGTCAACCAACGAAATGAGCGTGCGGGCGCTCAGCGGCCAAAGGGGCGGGATGCGCAAGCCAGGGATCGGTCGGGACCCCCTCTGCATGCTGCCAATCCTACTACCGTAACCCTCAGTCTGGTCTGATCTCAGACTGGGAATGAACCCCGTATGCCTAAGCCAACTGACGAAACGAGCGAGCGGACGGGCACTACGCCCGCCAGAGACACGGGATGCGCAAGCCGTGGATCGATAGGGTGGTAGGTGGGTTTAGGCACATCTTCATATTTCTACATGCCAGTGCCATTTTTATGGCTTGTAAATTCATATAATGGTCCTTTAAGCCTTCACGTGAAGTTTCATGGCAAGTCGACTCGTTTTTTATTTTTCACGATTTTTAAAACTTTTTACTGTTCGGGATTTTTTACAATTTTTTTGGATGGAGTTTTGGCCCCAAACTTTGTAGACGTGATCCTTGTATTTTTGTTGGCATGCACAAAAACATTCAGCTAAAAACTTGAAGTGTACAAGATTTTGTGACCATTTGAAAAAAGTGTCCCCATTTCAGACACTTTAATGGCTACTGGCAGCAAACCTGTAAAATCTCAAATGCTCTTTAAGGGGGTGTGAGTTCTCGAGGTTTGATAAGGGATAGGGGGCCAATATAAGGGCCAAGTACCTGTACCCATCGCACATCATGTGCGCACACCCCCCCGACCCCCCCGATCACCGAAACCCAATGCCGTCGATTAGGTTCTCCTGCGATGCTCCGATGATGGTGCCCCGACGAAGAAAAATGTGGCACCAGCACATGCTCGAGCCCAGCATGTGCTGCCACAACCCTCGATCCGATCCGATCTTAGACTGGGAATGAACTCCATATGCTTAGACTGGGAATGAACTTCGTATGCCTAAGTCAACCCACGAAAAGAGCGTGCGGGCGCTCAGTCGGCCAGAGGGGTGGGATGCCCAAGTCGGGGATCGATCGGGTCCCCATCTGTGTGCTGTCGATCCTGCTACCGTAACCCTCGGTTCGGTCTGATCTTAGACTGGGAATGAACTCTGTATGCCTAAGCCAACCAACGAAACGAGCAAGCGGACGGGCGGGCACTACGTCATCCAGAGAGATGGGATGCGCAAGCCGTGGATCGATAGGGTTGTAGGTGGGTTTAGGCACATCTTCATATTTCTGTGTGCCAATTCCATTTTTATGGCTTGTAAATTCATACAATGGTCCCTTAAGCCTTCACGTGAAGTTTCATGGCAAGACGAATCGTTTTCTATTTTTCACGATTTTTTAAACTTTTTACGGTTCGAGATTTTTTTAAATTTTTTGGGAAGGATTTTTGGCCCCAAACTTTGTAGATGTGATCCTTGTATTTTTATTGGCATGCACAAAAAAATTCAGCTAAAAACTCGAAGTGTACAAGATTTTGTGACCATTTGAAAAAAATGTCCCCATTTGAGACACTTTAATAGCTACTGGCAGCAAACCTGTAAAATCTCAAAGGCTCTTTAAGGGGGTGTGAGTTCTCGAGGTCTGATGAGGGATAGGGGGCCAATATAAGGGCCAAGTGCCAGCACCATCGCACATCATGTGCGCACACCCCCCCGGTCCCCCCGATCGTCGAAACCCCAATGCCGTCGGTCAGGTTCTTCGGTGATGCTCCGACGATGGTGTCCCAGCGAAGAAAAATTCGGCACCAGCACATGCCCGAGCCCAGCATGTGCTACCGCAACCCTCAGATCGGTCCGATCTTAGAATGGGAATGAACTCTGTATGCTTAGACTGGGAATGAACTCCGTATGCCTAAGTCAACGCACGAAACGAGCGTGCGGGTGCTTAGCCGGCCAGAGGGGCGAGATGCGCAAGTCGGGGATCAGTCGGGTCCCCCTCTGCGTGCTGCCGATCCTGCAGCCACAATCCTCGATCTGATCCGATCTTAGACTAGGAATGAACTCCGTATGCCTAAGCCAACCGACGAAACGAGCGGGCGGGCGGGCACTACACCGGCCAGAGAGACAGCATGCGCAAGCCGTGGATCGATAGGGTGCTAGGTGGGTTTAGGCATATCTTCATATTTCTGCATGCCAATGCCATTTTTATGGCTTGTAAATTCATACAATGGTCGCTTAAGCCTTCACGTGAAGTTTCATGGCAAGATGACTCGTTTTCTATTTTTCAAGATTTTTGAAACTTTTTACGGTTCGGGGTTTTTTAAAATCTTTTCGGAAAGAGTTTTGGCCCCAAACTTGGTAGACGTGATCCTTGTATTTTTGTTGGCATGCACAAAAAAACTCAGCTAAAAACTCGAAGTGTATAAGATATTGTGACCATTTGAAAAAGGTGTCCCCGTTTCAGACACGTTAATGGCTACTGGAAGCAAACCTGTAAAATCTGAAATGCTCTTTAAGGGGGTGTGAGTTCTCGAGGTTTGATGAGGGATAGGTGGCCATTATAAAGGCCAAGTACCAGCACCCATCACACATCATATGCGCACACCCCCCCGACCCCCCCGATCATCGAAACCCCAATGCCGTCGGTCAGGTTCTCCGGTGATGCTCTGACAAAGAAAAATGCGGCAGCAGCACATGCTCGAGCCCAGGAAGTGCTGCCGCAACCCTCAGTTCAGGTCGATCTTAGACAAGAATGAACTTCGTATGCTCAGACTGGGAATGAACTCTGTATGCCTAAGTCAACCACGAAACAAGCGTATGGGCGCTCAGTCGGCTAGAGAGGCGGGATGCGCAAGCTGGGGATCGGTCAGGTCCCCCTCTATGTGCTGCCGATCCTACTACCACAACCATCGGTCTGGTCTGATCTTAGACTGGGAATGAACTCCGTATGCCTGAGGCAACCGACGAAACTAGCGGGCGGGCGGGCGGGCACTACGCCGACCAGAGAGATGGGATGCACAAGCCGTGGATTGATAGGGTGGTAGGTGGGTTTAGGCACATCTTCATATTTCTGCATTCCAATGCCATTTTTATGGCTTGTAAATTCATACAATGGTCGCTTAAGCCTTCACGTGAAGTTTCATGGCAAGACGACTCGTTTTCTATTTTTCATGATTTTGAAACTTTTTATGGTTCGGGGTTTTTTAAAATCTTTTCGGAAAGAGTTTTGGCCCCAAACTTGGTAGACATGATCCTTGTATTTTTGTTGGCATGCACAAAAAAACTCAGCTAAAAACTCGAAGTGTACAAGATATTGTGACCATTTGAAAAAGGTGTCCCCATTTCAGACACTTTAATGGCTACTGGAAGCAAACCTGTAAAATCTCAAATGCTCTTTAAGGGGGTGTGAGTTCTCGAGGTTTGATGAGGGATAGGCGGCCAATATAAAGGCCAAGTACCCGCACCCATCACACATCATATGCGCACACCCCCCCGACCCCCCCGATCATCGAAACCCCAATGCCGCCGGTCAGGTTCTCCGGTGATGCTCTGACAAAGAAAAATGCGGCAGCAGCACATGCTCGAGCCCAGGAAGTGCTGCCGCAACCCTCAGTTCAGGTCGATCTTAGACAAGAATGAACTTCGTATGCTCAGACTAGGAATGAACTCTGTATGCCTAAGTCAACCCACGAAACAAGCGTATGGGCGCTCAGCCGGCCAGAGAGGCGGGATGCGCAAGCTGGGGATCGGTCAGGTCCCCCTCTACGTGCTGTCGATCCTACTGCCACAACCATCGGTCTGGTCTGATCTTAGACTGGGAATGAACTCCGTATGCCTGAGGCAACCGACGAAACTATCGGGCGGGCGGGCGGGCACTACGCCGACCAGAGAGATGGGATGCACAAGCCGTGGATTTATAGGGTGGTAGGTGGGTTTAGGCACATCTTCATATTTCTGCATGCTAATGCCATTTTTATGGCTTGTAAATCATACAATTGTCCCTTAAGCCTTCACGTGAAGTTTCATGGCAAGATGACTCGTTTTCTATTTTTCACGATTTTTGAAACCTTTTGCGGTTCGGGATTTTTTAAAATCTTTTCGGAAAGAGTTTTGGCCCCAAACTTGGTAGACATGATCCTTGTATTTTTGTTGGCATGCACAAAAAAACTCAGCAAAAAACTCGAAGTGTACAAGATTTTGTGACCATTTGAAAGAAGTGTCCCCATTTCAGACACTTTAATGGCTACTGGCAGCAAACCTGTAAAATCTCAAATGCTCTTTAGGGGGGTGTGAGTTCCCGAGGTTTGATGAAGGATAAGTGGCCAGTATAAGGGCCAAGTACCAGCACCCATCACACATCATGTGCGCACACCCCCAGCCCCCCGATCGTTGGAACCCCAATGCATCCATCAGGTTCTCTGGCGATGCTCCGACGATGGTGCCCCGGTGAAGAAAAATGCAGCACCAGCACATGCTCAAGCCCAGCATGTGTTATCGGAACCCTCGATCTGGTCTGATCTTAGACTGGGAATGACTCCGTATGTTTAGACTGGGAATGAACTTCGTATGCGTAAGTCAACCCATGAAACGAGCGTGCGGGCGCTCAACCGGCCAGAGGGGCGGGATGCGCAAGCCGACGATCGACCGGGTCCCCCTCTACATGCTGTCAATCCTGCTGTCGCAACCCTTGATCCGGTCCGATCTTAGACTTCGAATGAACTCCGTACGCCTAAGCCAACCGATGAAACGAGCGGGCAAGCGGACGGACGGGCTCTATGCCAGCCAGAGAGACGGGATGCGCAAGCCGTGGATCGATAGGGTGGTAGGTGGGTTTAGGCACATCTTCATATTTATGTGTGCAATGCTATTTTTATGGCTTGTAAATTCATACAATGGTCCCTGAAGCCTTCACGTGAAGTTTGATGTCAAGACGACTCGTTTTCTATTTTTCATGATTTTTAAAACTTTTTGTGGTTCGGGATTGTTTAAAATTTTTTCGGAAGGAGGTTTGGCCCCAAACTTGGTAAACGTGATCCTTGTATTTTTGTTGGCATGCACAAAAATATTCAGCTAAAAACTCGAAGTGTACAAGATTTTGTGACCATTTGAAAAAAATGTCCCCATTTCAGACACTTTAATGGCTACTGGTAGCAAACCTGTAAAATCTCAAATGCTCTTTAAGGGGGTGTGACTTCTCGAGGTTTGATGAGGGATACAGGGCCAATATAAGGGCCAAGTAGCAGCACCCATCACACATCATGTGCGCACACCCCCCCGGCCCCCCCGATTGTCGAAACCCCAATGCTGTCGGTCAGGTTCTCCGGCGATGGTGCCCCGGTGAAGAAAATACGGCACCAGCACATGCCTGAGCCCAGCATGTGCTGCCGTAACCCTCGGTTCGGTCTGATCTTAGATTGGGAATGAACTCCGTATGCTTAGACTGGGAATGAACTCTGTATGCCTAAGTCAACCCACGAAACGAGCGTGCGAGCGCTCAGCCGGCCAGAGGGGCGGGATGCCCGAGCCGGGGATCAACCGAGTCCCCCTCAGCGTGCTGTCAATCCTGCTGCTGCAACCCTCGGTCTGGCCAGATCTTAGACTGGGAATGAACTTTGTATGCCTAAGCCAACCGACGAAACGAATGGGCGGACGAGCGGGCACTACGCCGGCCAGAGAGACGGGATGCGCAAGCTGTGGATCGATATGGGGTAGGTCAGTTTAGGCACATCTTCATATTTCTATGTGCCAACGCCATTTTTATGGCTTGGAAGTTCATACAATGGTCTCTTAAGCCTTCACGTGAAGTTTCATGGCAAGACGACTCATTTTCTATTTTTTAGGATTTTCGAAACTTGTTGCGGTTCAAGATTTTTTAAAATTTTTTCGGAAGGACTTTTGGCCCTAAACTTGGTAGACACGATCCCTGTATTTTTGTTGGCATGCACAAAAAAATTCAGCTAAAAAATCGAAGTGTACAAGATTTTGTGACCATTTGAAAAAAGTGTCCCCATTTCAGACACTTTAATGGCTACTGGCAGCAAACCTGTAAAATCTCAACTGCTCTTTAAGGGGGTGTGAGTTCTCGAGGTTTGATGAGGGATAGGGGGGCATTTATAAGAGCCAAGTACCAGCACCCATCACACATCATGTGCGGACACCCCCCCGGCCCCCCCGATCATCGGAACCCCAATGCCGCCGGTCAGGTTCTCCGGTGATGCTCTGGCGATAGTGCCCCGACGAAGAAAAATGCGACACCAGCACATGCCCGAGCCCAGCATGTGCTGCCGTAACCCTCGGTCCGGTCCAATCTTAGATGTGATCCTTGTATATTTTTGGGCGTGCACAAAAAAATTCAGCTAAAAACTCGAAGTGTACAAGATTTGTGATCATTCGAAAAAAGTGTCCCCATTTCAGACACTTTAATGGCTACTAGCAGCAAACCTGTAAAATCTCAAATGCTCTTTAAGGGGGTGTGAGTTCTCAAGGTTTGATGAGGGATAGGGGGCCAATATAAGGGCCAAGTACCACCAGCCATCGCACATCATGTGCGCACACCCCCCCGGTCCCCCCAATCGTCGGAACCCCAATGCCGCGGGTCAGGTTCTCCGACGATGCTCCGACGATGGTGCCCCGACGAAGAAAAATGCGGCACCAGCACCTGCCTGAGCCCAGCATGTGCTGCCGCAACCCTCGATCCGGTCTGATCTTAGAGTAGGAATGAACTCCGTATGGTTAGACTGGGAATGAACTCCGTATGCCAAAGTCAACCCATAAAACGAGCGTACGGGCGCTCAGCCGGCCAAAGGGGCGGGATGCGCAAGCCGGGGATCGGTCGGGTCCCCCTCTCCATGCTGTCGTAACCCTCGATCTGGTCTGATCTTAGACTGGGAATGAACTCCGTATGCCTAAGAAAATCGATGAAATGAGTGGGTGGGCGGGCACTATGCCGGCCAGAGAGACGGGATGCGTAAGCCGTGGATCGATAGGGTGGTAGTTGGGTTTATGCACATCTTCATATTTCTGTATGCCAATGCCATTTTTATGGCTTGTAAATTCATACAATGGTCCCTTAAGCCTTCACGTGAAGTTTCATGGCAAGATGACTCGTTTTCTATTTTTCATGATTTTTAAAACTTTTTACGGTTCGGGATTTTTTAAAATTTTTTTGGAAGATGTTTTGGCCCCAAACTTGGTAGACGTGATCCTTGTATTTTTTTTGGCATGCAAAAAAAAATTCAGCTAAAAAATCAAAGTGTACAAGATTTTGAGACAAATTGAAAAAGGTGTCCCTATTCCAGACACTTTAATGGCCACTGGCAGCAAACCTATAAAATCTCAAATGCTCTTTAAGGGGGTGTGAGTTCCCGAGGTTTGATGAGGGATAGGGGGCAAATATAAGGGCTAGGAACCAGCACCCATGGCACATCATGTGCGCACACCCCCCATGGCCCCTCGATCGTCGGAACCCCAATGCCGTCGGTCAGGTTCTCTGGTGATGCTCCGATGATGCTGCCTTGACGAAGAAAAATGCAGCACCGGCACATGCCTGAGGCTAGCATGTGTTGCTGCAACCCTCGGTCCGGTCTGATCTGAGACTGGGAATGAACTTCGTATGCCTAAGTCAACTCACGAAACGAGCGTGCGGGCGCTCAGCCGGCCAGATGGGCGGGATGCGCAAGTCGGGGATCGGTCGGGTCCCCCTCTGCGTGCTGCGGATCCTGCTGCCGCAACCATCGGTCTGGTCCAATCTTAGACTAGGAATGATCTCCGTATGCCTAAGCCAACCGACGAAACTAGCTGGCAGGCGGGTGGGCGGGCACTACGTTGGCCAGAGAAACAAGATGCGTAAGCCGTGGATCGATAGGGTGGTAGGTGTGTTTCGGCACATCTTCATATTTCTACGTGCCAATGCCATTTTTATTACTTTTAAATTCATACAATGGTCCCTTAAGCCTTCACGTTAAGTTTCATGGCAAGCCGACTCGTTTTCTATTTTTCATGATTTTTGAAACTTTTTGCGGTTCTGGATTTTTTAAAATTTTTTTGGAAAGATTTTTGGCCCCAAACTTGGTAGACGTGATCCTTGTATTTTTTTTGGCATTTACAAAAAAATTCAGCTAAAATCTCACAGTGTACAAGATTTTGTGAACATTTGAAAAAAGTGTCCCCATTTCTGACACTTTAATGGCTACTGGCAGCAAACTTGTAAAATCTCAAATGCTCTTTAAGGGGGTGTGAGTTCTCCAGGTTTGATGAGGGATAGGGGGCCAATATAAGGGTCAAGTACCAGCACCCATCGCATATCATTTGCGCATACCCCCCCGACCCCCCCGATCGACGGAACCCCAATGGCGTCGGTCAGGTTCTCCGACGATGGTGCCCCGACGAAGAAAAATACGGCACCAGCACATGCCCGAGCCCAACATGTGCCACCGTAACCTACAGTCCAGTCCGATCTTAGACTGGGAATGAACTCCGTATGCCTAAGTCAACCTACGAGACGAGCGTGCGGGCGCTCAACCGGCCAGAGGGGCGGGATGCGGAAGTCGGGGATCAACCGGGTCCACCTCTACGTGCTACCGATCTTGCTGTCGCAACCCTTGAACTGATCCGATCTTAGACTGGCAAAGAACTCGTATGCCTAAGCCAACCGACGAAACGAACGGGTGGGCAGACGGGCAGGCACTACGTCGGCCAGAGAGACGGGATGCGCAAGCTATGGATCGATAGGGTGGTAGGTGGGTTTAGGCACATCTTCATATTTCTGCATGCTAATGCCATTTTTATGGCTTGTAAATTCATACAATGGTCCCTTAAGCCTTCACGTGAAGTTTCATGGCAAGAGGACTCATTTTCTATTTTTCATGATTTTAAAAACTTTTTACAGTTCGAGATTTTTTAAAATTTTTTCAGAAGGAGTTTCGCCCCAAACTTGGTAGACGTGATCCTTGTATTTTTGTTGGCATGCACAAAAAAATTCAGCTAAAAACTCGAAGTGTACAAGATTTTGTGACCAATTGAAAAAAGTGTCCCCATTTCAGACACTTTAATGGCTACTGGCAGCAAACCTGTAAAATCTCAAATGCTCTTTAAGGGGTGTGAGTTCTCGAGGTTTGATGAGGGATAAGGGGCCAATATAAGGGCCAAGTATCGGCACCCATCGTACATCATGTGCGCACACCCCCCCGGCCCCACCGATCGCCGGAACCCCAATGCCGCCGGTCAGGTTCTCCGGTGATGCTCCGGTGATGGTACCCCGGCGAAGAAAAATGTGACAGTATTACATGCTCGAGCCCAGCATGTGCTGCTGCAACCCTCGATCCGGTTCGATCTTAGACTGGGAATGAACTCCGTATGTCTAAGTCAACCCACGAAATGAGCGTGCGGGAGCTCAGCCGGCCAGAGGGGTAGGATGAGCAAGCCGAGGATCAGTTGGGTCCGCCTCTGCGTGCTACCAATCTTGCTATCGTAACCCTCGGTTCGGTCCAATCTTAGACTGGGAATGAACTCCGTATGCCTAAGCCAACCGACACAACGAGCACTACTTCGGCCAAAGAGACAGGATGCGCAAGCTGTGGATCGATAGGGTGGTGGGTGGGTTTAGGCACATCTTCATATTTCTGTGTGCCAACACCATTTTTATGGCTTGTAAATTCATACAATGGTCCCATAAGCCTTCACCTGAAGTTTCATGGCAAGACGACTCGTTTCCTATTTTTCACGATTTTTGAAACTTTTTCCGGCTCGAGATTTTTTTAAATTTTTTCGGAAGGAGTTTTGACCCCAAACTTGGTAGACATGATCCTTGTATTTTTGTTGGCATGCACAAAATATTCAGCTAAAAACTCAAAGTGTACTAGATTTTGTGACCATTTGAAAAAAGTGTCCCCATTTCAGACACTTTAATGGCTACTGGCAGCAAACCTGTAAAATCTCAAATGCTCTTTAAGGGGGTGTGAGTTCTCGAGGTTTGATGAGGGATAGGGGGCCAATATAAGGGCCAAGTACCAGCACCCATCACACATCATGTGCGCACACCCCCTCGACCCCCCGGATCATCGAAACCCCAATGTCGTCGGTCAGGTTCTCCGACGATGCCCTGGCGATGTTGCCCCGGTGAAGAAAAATGAAGCACCAGCACATGCCCGAGGCCAGCATGTGCTGCCACAACCCTTGGTTCGGTCCGATCTTAGACTGGGAATGAATTCCGTATGCTTAGACTGGGAATGAACTCCGTATGCCTAAGTCAACCCATGAAACGAACGTGCGGGCGCTCAGCTGGCCAGAGGGCCGGGATGCCCAAGCTGGGGATCGACCGGGTCCCCCTTTACGTGCTGTCGATCCTGCTCCCGCAACCCTCGGTCTGATCTGATCTTAGACTGGGAATGAACTCTGTATGCCTAAGCCAACTGACGAAACGAGCAGGCGGGCGGGCGGGTGGGCACTACGTCGGCCAGAGAGACGGGATGCGCAAGCCGTGGATCGCTAAGGTGGTAGGTGGGTTTAGGCGCATCTTTATATTTCTACATGCCAATGCCATTTTTATGGCTTGTAAATTCATACAATGGTCCCTTAAGCCTTCACGTGAAGTTTCATGGCAAGACGACTCATTTTCTATTTTTCATGAATTTCAAAACTTTTTGTGGTTCGGGATTTTTCAAAAATTTTTTGGTAGGAGTTTTGGCCCCAAACTTGGTAGACGTGATCCTTGTATTTTTGTTGGCGTGCACAAAAACATTCAGCTAAAAACTCAAAGTGTACAAGATTTTGTGACCATTTGAAAAAAGTGTCCCCATTTCAGACACTTTAATGGCCACTGGCAGCAAGCCTGTAAAATCTCAAATGCTCTTTAAGGGGTGTGAGTTCTCCAGGTTTGATGAGGGATAAGGGGCCAATATAAGGGCCAAGTACCAGCACCCATCGCACATCATGTGCGTACACCCCCTGGCCCCCCGATTGTCGGAACCACAATGCCGCTGGTCAGGTTCTCCGGTGATGCTTCGGCAATGGTGCCCCGACGAAGAAAAATACGACAGTATTACATGCTCGAGCCCAGCATGTGCTGCCGCAACCCTTGGTCCGATCTGATCTTAGAATGGGAATGAACTTCGTATGCCTAAGTGAACCCACGAAATGAGCGTGCGGGTGCTCAGCCGGTCAGAGGGGCGGGATGCGCAAGCCGGGGATCAGTCGGGTCCACCTCTGTGTGCTACCAATCTTGTTACTGTAACGCTTGATTCGGTTCGATCTTAGACTGGGAATGAACTCCGTATGCCTAAGCCAACCGGCACAACGAGGGGGCGGGCGGGCACTACTTCAACCAGAGAGACGGGATGCGCAAGCCGTGGATCGATAGGGTGGTAGGTGGGTTTCAGAACATCTTCATATTTCTATGTGTGAACACCATTTTTATGGCTTGTAAATTCATACAATGGTCCCTTAAGCCTTCACCTGAAGTTTCATGGCAAGACGACTCGTTTTCTATTTTTCACGATTTTTGAAACTTTTTTCGGTTTGGGATTTTTTAAAATTTTTTCGGAAGGAGTTTTGACCCCAAACATGGTAGACATGATCCTTGTATTTTTATTGGCATGCATAAAAAAATTCAACTAAAAACTCGAAGTGTACAAGATTTTGTGGCCATTTGAAAAAAGTGTCCGCATTTCAAACACTTTAATGGCTACTGGCAGCAAACCTGTAAAATCTCAAATGCTCTTTAAGGGGGTGTGAGTTCTCGAGGTTTGATGAGGGATAGGGGGCCAATATAAGGGCCAAGTACCAGCACCCATCACACATCATGTGCGCACACCCCCCGGCCCCCCCGATCGTCGGAACCCCAATGTCGTCGGTTAAGTTCTCCGACGATGCTCTGGCGATGGTGCCCCGATGAAGAAAAATGAGGCACCAGCACATGCCCGAGCCCAGCATGTGCTGCCGCAATCCTTGGTTCGGTCCGATCTTAGACTGGGAATGAACTCCGTATGCTTAGACTGGGAATGAACTCTGTATGCCTAAGTCAACCCATGAAACGAACGTACAGGCGCTCAGTCGGCCAGAGGGGCGGGATGCGCAAGCTGGGGATCGGCCGGGTCCCCCTCTATGTGCTGTCGATCTTGCTCCCGCAACCCTCGGTCCGGTCTGATCTTAGACTGGGAATGAACTCCATATGCCTAAGCCAACTGATAAAACGAGCAGGCGGGCGGGCAGGCGGGCGGGCGGGCGGGCACTATGTCGGCCAAAGAGACGGGATGCGCAAGCCGTGGATCGATAGGGTGGTAAGTGGGTTTAGGCACATCTTCATATTTCTACTTGCCAATGCCATTTTTATGGCTTGTAAATTCATACAATGGTCCCTTAAGCCTTCACGTGAAGTTTCATGGCAAGACGACTCATTTTCTATTTTTCACGATTTTCAAAACTTTTTACAGTTCGGGATTTTTAAAACTTTTTTCGAAAGGAGTTTGGCCCCAAACTTGGTAGTCGTGATCCTTATATTTTTGTTGGCATGCACAAAAAAATTCAGCTAAAAACTCGAAGTGTACAAGATTTTGTGACCATTTGAAAAATGTGTACCCATTTCAGAGACTTTAATGGCTACTGGCAACAAACCTGTAAAATCTAAAATGCTCTTTAAGGGGTGTGAGTTCTTGAGGTTTGATGAGGGATAACTCTGTATGCCTAAGTCAACCCATGAAACGAACGTACAGGCGCTCAGTCGGCCAGAGGGGCGGGATGCGCAAGCTGGGGATCGGCCGGGTCCCCCTCTATGTGCTGTCGATCTTGCTCCCGCAACCCTCGGTCCGGTCTGATCTTAGACTGGGAATGAACTCCATATGCCTAAGCCAACTGTAAAACGAGCAGGCGGGCGGGCAGGCGGGCGGGCGGGCGGGCACTATGTCGGCCAAAGAGACGGGATGCGCAAGCCGTGGATCGATAGGGTGGTAAGTGGGTTTAGGCACATCTTCATATTTCTACTTGCCAATGCCATTTTTATGGCTTGTAAATTCATACAATGGTCCCTTAAGCCTTCACGTGAAGTTTCATGGCAAGACGACTCGTTTTCTATTTTTCATGATTTTTGAAACTTTTTACGGTTTGGGATTTTTTAAAATTTTTGCGGAAAGAGTTTTGGCCCCAAACTTGGTAGACGTGATCCTTGTATTTTTGTTGGCATGCATATCATGTGCGCACACCCCCTGGGCCCCCGATCGTCGGAACCCCAATGATGCCAGTCAGGTTCTACGGCGATGCTCCGAAGGTGGTGCCCCGACGAAGAAAAATACGGCACCAGCACATGCCTGAGCCCAGCATCTGCTGCCGCAACCTACGGTCCAGTCCGATCTTAGACTGGGAATGAACTCCGTAGGCCTAAGTCAACCCACGGAACGAGCGTGCAGGGGCTCAGCCAGCCAGAGAGATAGGATACGCAAGCCAGGGATCGGTCGGGTTCCCTTCTGCGTGCTGCTGATCCTGCTGTCGCAACTCTCGATCCGGTCCGATCTTAGGCTCGGAATGAACTTCGTATGCCTAAGCCAACCGACAAAACGAGCGGGCGGGCGGGCACTATGTTGGCTAGAGAGATAGGATGCGCAAGCCATGGATTGATAGGGTCGTAGGTGGGTT
>NW_019167915.1:17007449-17059488 GCF_002303985.1 Durio zibethinus | reverse complement strand
GATAGGGTTGTAGGTGGGTTTAGGCACATCTTTATATTTCTCCATGCCAATGCCATTTTTATGGCTTCTAAATTCATACAATGGTCCCTTAAGCCTTCACGTGAAGTTTCATGGCAAGACGACTTGTTTTTTATTTTTCATTATTTTCAAAACTTTTTACGGTTTGGGAATTTTTAAAATTTTTTCGAAAAGAGTTTTGGCCCCAAACTTGGTAGACGTGATCCTTCTATTTTTTTTGGCATGCACAAAAAAATTCAGCTAAAAAATCAAAGTGTACAAGATTTTGTGACCATTTGAAAAAAGTGTCCCCATTCCGGACACTTTAATGGTACTGGCAGCAAACCTGTAAAATCTCAAATGCTCTTTAAGGGGGTGTGAGTTCTCGAGGTTTGATGAGGGATAGGGGGCCAATATAAGGGCCAAGTACCAGCACCCATCGCACATTATGTGCGCACACCCCCCGGCCCCCCAACCATCGGAACCCAAATGCCACCGGTCAGGTTCTCTGACAATGCTTCAACGACGGTGCCTCGGCGAAGAAAAATGCGACACCAGCATATGTTCGAGCCTAGCATGTGCTGCCGCAACCCTCGGTCCAGTCTGATCTTAGACTGGGAATGAACTCCGTATGCTTAGACTGGAAATGAACTCCGTATGCCTAAGTCAACACATGAAACGAGCGCGCGGGCGCTCAGTCGGCCAGAGGGGCGGGATTTGCAAGTCGAGAATCGGCCAGGTCCCCCTCTGCGTGCTGCCGATCCTCCTATCGTGACCCTCAATCCGGTCTAATCTTAGACTGGGAGTGAACTCCGTCTGCCTAAGCCAACCAATGAAACGAGCGGGCGGGCTGGCACTACGCCGACCAGAGAGACGGGATGTACAAGCCGTGGATCGATAGGGTGGTAGGTGGGTTTAGGCACATCTTCATATTTCTACGTGCCAATGCCATTTTTATGGCTTGTAAATTCATACAATGGTCCCTTAAGCCTTCACGTTAAGTTTCATGGCAAGACGACTCATTTTCTATTTTTAATGATTTTTGAAACTTTTTATGGTTCGGTATTTTTTTAAAATTTTTTTGGAAAGGGTTTTGGCCCCAAACTTGGTAGATGTGATCCTTGTATTTTTTTTGGCATGCACAAAAAAATTCTGCTAAAAATTCGAAGTGTACAAGATTTTGTGACCATTTGAAAAAAGTGTCCCCATTTTACACACTTTAATGGGTACTCGCAGGAAACCTGTAAAATCTCAAATGCTTTTTAAGGGGGTGTGAGTTCTCAAGGTTTGATGAGGGATAGGGGGCCAATATAAGGGCCAAGTACCAGCTCCCATCGCACATCGTGTGCGCACACCCCCCAGCCCCCCGATCGTCGGAACCCCAATACTGCCGGTCAGGTTCTCCGACGATGCTCCGACGAAAAAATATGCGGCACCAGCACATGCTTGAGCTCAGCATGTGCTGTCGCAACCCTCAGTCCGATTTGATCTTAGACTAGGAATGAACTCCGTATGCTTAGACTGGGAATGAACTCCGTATGCCTAAGTCAACCCATGAAACAAGCGTGCGGGCACTTAGCCGACCAGAGGGGCGGGATACGCAAGTCAGGGATCGGCCGGATCCCCCTCTACGTGCTGCCGATCCTACTGCCGCAACCGTCAGTCCGATCCAATCTTACACTGGGAATGAACTCTGTATTCCTAAGCCAACCGATGTAACGAGCGGGCAGGCGGGCACTACGCTGGCTAGAGAGACGGGATGCGCAAGCCGTGGATCGATAGGGTGATAGGTGGGTTTAGGCACATCTTCACATTTCTGCGTGCCAATGCCATTTTTATGGCTTGTAAATTCATACAATGGTCCCTTAAGCCTTCACGTGAAGTTTCATGACAAGATGACTCATTTTCTATTTTTCACGATTTTCAAAACTTGTTGTAGTTCAGGATTTTTTAAAATTTTTTCGGAAGCAGTTTTGGCCCCAAACTTGGTAGACGTGATCCTTGCATTTTTTTTGGCGTGCAAAAAAAAATTTACCTAAAAACTCGAAGTGTACAAGATTTTGTGACCATTTGAAAAAAGTATCCCCTTTTCAGACACTTTAATGGCTATTGGCAGCAAGCCTGTAAAATCTCAAATGCTCTTTAAGGGGGTGTGAGTTCTCGAGGTTTGATGAGGGATAGGGGGCCAATATAAGGGCCAAGTACCAGCACCCATCGCACATCATGTGCGCACACCCCCCCAGGCCCCCCGATGGTCGGAACGCCAATGCCGTCGGTCAAGTTCTTCGACGATGCTCCGGCGATGGTGCCCCTTCGGAGAAAAATGCGGCACCAGCACATGCCCAAGCCCAGAATGTGCTGCCACAACCCTTGGTCCGGTCCGATCCGATCATAGACCAAGAATGAAGTCTGTATGCTTAGGCTGGGAATGAACTCCGTATGCCTAAGTCAACCCACGAAACGAGCGTGCGGGTGCTCAACCAGCTTGAGGGGCGGGATGCACAAGCTGGGGATCGGCCGGGTCCCCTTCTGCGTGCTATCCATCCTGCGGGCGTAACCCTCGGTTCGATCTGATCTTAGACTGGAAATGAACTTCGTATACCTAAGCCAACTGACGAAACGAGCGGGCGGGCAGGCGGGAGGGCACTACGCCAGCCAGAGAGACGGGATGCGCAAGCCGTGAATCGATAGGGTGGTAGGTGGGTTTAGGCACATCTTCATATTTGTGCGTGCCAATGTAATTTTTACGGCTTGTAAATTCATACAATGGTCCCTTAAGCCTTCACGTGAGGTTTCATGGCAAGACGACTCGTTTTCTATTTTTCATGATTTTTGAAACTTTTTACGGTTCGGGATTTTTGAAATTTTTTTGGAAGGGAGTTTTGGCCCCAAACTTGGTAGAGGGGATCCTTTTATTTGTGTTAGCGTGCACAAAACAATTCAGCTAAAAACTCGAAGTGTACAAGATTTTGTGACCCTTTGAAAGAAATATCCCCATTTCAGACACTTTAATGGCTACGGGCAGCCAAACCTGTAAAATCTCAAATGCTCTTTAAGGGGTGTCAGTTCTCAAGGTTGATGAGGATAGGGGCCAATATAAGGCCAAGTACCAGCACCCATCGCACATCATGTGCGCACACCCGTCTCGGCCCCCCGATCGCAGGAACCCCAATGCCGCCGGTCAAGTTCTCCGACGATGCTCCGACGGCGATGGTGCCCTGGCGAAGAAAAATGCGACACCAGCACATGCCCAAGCCCAGCATGTGCTATCGTAACCCTCGGTCCAGTTCGATCTTAGATTGGGAATGAACTCCATATGCCTAAGCCAACAGATGAAACGAGCGGGTGGGCGGGCGGGCGGGCGGCGGGCACTACGCCAACCAGAGAGATGGGATGCGCAAGCCATGGCTCGATATGGTGGTAGGTGGGTTTAGGCACATCTTTATATTTCTACGTGCCAATGCCATTTTTATGGCTTGTAAATTCATACAATGGTCCCTTAAGCCTTCACGTGAAGTTTCATGGCAAGACGACTCGTTTTCTATTTTTCATGATTTTTAAAACTTTTTGCGGTTTTAGATTTATTAAAATTTTTTCGGAAGGAGTTTTGGCCACAAACTTGGTAGACGTGATCCTTGTATTTTTGTTGGCATGCACAAAAAAATTCAGCTAAAACCTCGAAGTGTACAAGATTTTGTGACCATTTAAAAAAAGTGTCCCCATTTCAGACACTTTAATAGCTACTGGCAGCAAACCTATAAAATCTCAAATGCTCTTTAAGGGGGTGTGAGTTGTCGAGGTTTGATGACGGATAGGGAGCCAATATAAGGGCCAAGTACCAGCACCCATCGCACATCATGTGCGCACACCCCCCCGGCCCCCCGATCGCCGGAACCCCAATGCCGCTGGTCAGGTTCTCCGGCAATGCTCCGGTGATGGTGGCTCGATGAAGAAAAATGCGGCACCAGCACATACCCGAACCCAGCATGTGCTGCCGCAACCCTCGATCCGGTCCGATCTTAGACTGGGAATGAACTCCGTATGCTTAGACTGGGAATGAACTCCGTATGCCTAAGTCAACCCAGGAAACAAGCGTGCAGGCGCCCAGTCGACCAGAGGGGCGGAATGCGCAAGCCGGGGATCGGCCGGGTCCCCCTCTGTGTGCGTCGATCCTGCTGCCCCAACCCTCGGTCTGGTCAGATCTTAGACTGGGAATGAACTCCGTATGCCTAAGTCAACCCACGAAACGAGCGTGTGAGCGCTCAACCGACCAGAGGGGCGGGATGCACAAGCCGAGGATCGACCGGGTCCACCTTCGCGTGCTGTCGATCTTACTGCCATAACCCTCAGTCTGATCCAAACTTAGACTGGGAATGAACTCCGTATGCCTAAGCCAACCGACGAAACGAGAGGGCGACGGGCACTATGCCGACCAGGGAGATGGGATGCGCAAGCCGTGGATCGATAGGATGGTAGGTGTGTTTAGGCACATCCTTATATTTCTACATGGCAATGCCATTTTTATGGCTTGTAAATTCATACAATGGTCCATTAAGCCTTCACGTGAAGTTTCATGGCAAGAGGACTAATTTTCCATTTTACATGATTTTCAAAACTTTTTGCGGTTCGGGATTTTTTAAAATTTTTTCAGAAGGAGTTTCGGCCCCACACTTGGTAGACGTGATCCTTGTATTTTTCTTGGTATGAACAAAAAAATTCAGCTAAAAAATCGAAGTGTATAACATTTTGTGACCATTTAAAAAAAGTGTCCCCATTTCAGACACTTTAATGGCTACTGGCAACAAACCTGTAAAATCTCAAATGCTCTTTAAAGGGGTGTGAGTTCTCAGGGTTTGATGAGGGATAGGGGGCCAATATAAGGGCCAAGTACCAGCACCCATCGCACATCATGTGCGCACACCCCCCCGGCCCCCCCGATTGTCGGAACCCTAATGCCGCCAGTCAGGTTCTTCCGCGATGCTCTGGCGATGGTGCCCCGACGAAGAAAAATGCACCACCAGCACGTGCTCGAGCCCAACATGTGCCGCCACAACCCTCGGTCTGATCCGATCTTAGACTGGGAATGAAGTTCGTATGCTTAGACTAGGAATGAACTATGTATGCCTAAGTCAACCCACGAAACGAGCGTGCGGGCGCTCAGTCGGCCAGAGAGGCGAGATGCGCAAGCCGGGGATCGGTTGGGTCCCCCTCTGCGTGCTGTCGATCCTGCTGCCACAACCCTCAGTCCGGTCTGATATTAGATCGGGAATGAACTCCGTATGCCTAAGCCAACCGACGAAACGAGTAGGCGGGCAGGCGGGCACTACGCCGGCCAAAGAAACGGGATGCGCAAGCCATGGATCGATAAGGTGGTAGGTGGGTTTAGGCACATCTTCATATTTCTATGTGCCAATGCCATTTTTATGGCTTGTAAATTCATACAAAGGTCCCTTAAGCCTTCACGTGAAGTTTCAGGGCAAGACAACTCGTTTTCTATTTTTCATGATTTTCAAAATGTTTTGCGATTTGGGATTTTTTAAAATTTTTTTGGAAAGAGTTTTGGCCCCAAACTTGGTAGACGTGATCCTTGTATTTTGTTTGGCATGGAAAAAAAATTCAGCTAAAAACACGAAGTGTACAAGACTTTGTGACCATTTGAAAAAAGTGTCCCCATTTCAGATACTTTAATGGCTACTGGCAACAAACCTATAAAATCTCAAATGCTCTTTAAGGGGGTGTGAGTTCTCGAGGTTTGATGAGGGATAGGGGGCCAATATAAGGGCCAAGTACCAGCACCCATCGCACATCATGTGCGCACACCCCCTGGCCCCCTCGATCGCCGGAACCAATGCCGTCGGTCAGGTTCCCCAGCGATGCTCCCGCGATGGTGCCCCGACGAAGAAAAATGTAGCACCAGCACATGCCCGGGCCCAGTATGTGCTGTCTTAAACCTCGGTCTGGTTCGATCTTAGACTGGGAATGAACTCCGTTTGCTTAGACTGGGAATGAACTCCGTATGCCTAAGTCAACCCACGAAACGAGCGTGCGGGCGCTCAGCCGGCCAGAGGGGCAGGATGCGGAAGCCGGGGATCGGTCGGGGTCCCCCTCTATGGTTGCCAATCCTACTGCCACAACCCTCGGTCCGGTCCATCTTAGACTGGAATGAACTCCGTATGCCTAAGCCAACCGACGAAACGAAGCGGGCGCGGCGTGGCACTACGTCGGCCATAGAGACGGGATGCGCAAGCGTGGATCGATAGGGTGGCAGGTGGTTTAGGCACATCTTCATATTTCTGTATGTCCAATGCCATTTTATGGCTTGTAAACTCATACAATGGTCCCCTTAAGCCTTCACGTGAAGTTTCATGGCAAGAAGACTCGTTTTCTATTTTTCATGATTTTTGAAACTTTTTACGCGTTCTGGATTTTTTAAAATTTTTTCAGAAGGAGTTTTGGCTCCAAACTTGGTAGACTTGATCCTTGTATTTTTTTTGGGACACACAAAAAAATTCAGCTAAAAACTCGAAGTGTACAAGATTTTGTGACCATTTGAAAAACGTTTCCCCATTTCGAACACTTTAATGGCTACTGGTAGCAAACCTGTAAAATCTCAAATGCTTTTTAAGGGGGTGTGAGTTCTCGAGGTTTGATGAGGGATAGGGGGACAATATAAGGGCCAAGTACCAGCACCCATCGCACATCATGTGCGCACACCCCCCCCGGCACCCCCAGTCGCCGGAACCCTAATGCCGCCAGTCAGGTTCTCCGACGATGCTCCGGCGACAGTGCCTCGACGAAGAAAAATGCGGCACCAGCACATGCCCGAGCCCAGCATGTGCTGCCGTAACCCTCGGTCTGGTCTGATCTTAGACTGAGAATGAACTCCGTATTCTTAGACTGGGAATGAACTCCGTATGCCTAAGTCAACCCACGAAATGAGCGTGCGGGCACTCTGCCGGCTAGAGGGCGGAATGTGCAAGCCGGGGATCGACCGGGTCCCCCTTTGCGTTCTATTGATCCTACTGCCGTAACCCTTAGTCTGGTTCGATCTTAGACTGGGAATGAAATCCGTATGCCTAAGACAGTCGACGAAACGAGCGGGCGGGCGGGCGGGCACTACGTCGGCCAGAGAGACGGGATGTGCAAGCCGTGGATCGATAGGGTGGTAGGTGGGTTTGGGCACATCTTCATATTTTTGCATGCCAATGCCATTTTTATGGGTTGTAAATTCATACAATGGTCCCTTAAGCCTTCACGTGAAGTTTCATAGCAAGACGACTCGTTTTTTATTTCTCATTATTTTTGAAACATTTTGCGGTTCGTGATTTTTTTAAATTTTTTTGCAAGGGGGTTTTGGCCCCAAACTTGGTAGACATGATCCTTGTATTTTTGTTGGCATGCACAAAAAAAATTCAGCTAAAAACTCGAAGTGTACAACATTTTGTGACCATGTGAAAAAAGTGTCCCCATTTTAGACACTTTAATGGTTACTGGCAGCAAACCTGTAAAATCTCAAATGCTCTTTAAGGGGGTGTGAGTTCTCGAGGTTTGATGAGGGATAGGGAGCCAATACCAGGGCCTAGTACCAGCACCCATCGCACATCATGTGCGCACACCCCCCCGGCCCCCCGATCGTCGGAACCCCAATGCCGCCTGTCAGGTTCTCCGGCAATCCTCCGGCGATGGTGCCCCAGCGAAGAAAAATGCGGCACCGGCACATGCCTGAGCCCAGCATGTGCTACCACAACCCTCCGTCTGGTTTGATCTTAGACTGGGAAAGAACTCCGTATGGTTAGATGGAATGAAACTACGCAGGCCTAATCAACCACGAAATGAGCGGCAGGCGCTCGTCGGCCAGAGAGGGCGGATGTGCAAGCCATGGGGATCGGTCGGCGTTCCCCCTCTGTGTGCTGCTGATCCTAACTACCATAACCCTCGTCTGATTAGTCGATCTTAGACTGCGAATGAACTCCGTATGCTAAGCCAATCGACAAAAGACTGGGCAAGGCGGCGGCACTACGCCGGCCAGAGAGCGGCATGCCGGCAACCGTGGATCGATTACGTGGTAGGTGGTTTAGGTACATCTCATATTTCGGCATGCCCAATGCCATTTTTATGGCTTGTAAATCATACAATGGTCCCTTAAGCCTTCACGTGAAGTTTCATGGCAAGACGACTCGTTTTCTATTTTTCACGATTTTTGAAACTTTTTCTGGTTCGGGAGTTTTTAAAATTTTTTCAGAAGGAGTTTTGGCCCCAAACGTGGTAAACATGATTGTTGTATTTTTGTTGGCATGCACAAAAAAATTCAGCTAAAAACTTGAAGTGTACAAGATTTTGTGACCGTTTGAAAAAAGTAACCCCATTTCAGACACTTTAATGGCTACTGGTAGCAAACCTATAAAATCTCAAATGCTCTTTAAGGGGGTGTGAGTTCTCAAGGTTTGATGAGCGGTTGGGGGCCAATATAAGGGCCAAGTACCAGCACCCATCGCACATCATGTGCGCACACCCCCGGCCCCCCGATCGTCGGAACCCCAATGCCGTCGGTGAGGTTCTCCGACGATGTTTCGACGATGGTGCCCCGACGAAGAAAAATACGGCACAAGCACATTCCCGAGCCCAGCATGTGCTACCGAAACCCTCGGTCCGGTCTGATCTTAAACTGGGAATGAACTACGTATGCTTAGACTGGGAATGAACTTTGTATCCCTAATTCAACCCACGAAATGTGCGTGCTGGCGCTCAGCCGGCTAGAGGGGCGGGATGCGCAAGTCGGGGATCGGCCAGGTCCCCCTCTGCGTGCTGCCGATCCTGCTGCCGCAACCCTCAGTTCGATCTGATCTTAGACTGGGAATGAACTCCGTATGCCTAAGCCAACTGACAAAATGAGCGGGCGGGCGGTCGGGTGGGCACTACGTCGGCCAGAGAGTTGGGATGCGCAAGCCATGGATCGGTAGGGTGATAGGTGGGTTTAGGCACATTTTCATATTTCTATGTACCAATGCCATTTTTATGGCTTGTAAATTCATACAATGGTCCCTTAAGCCTTCACGTGAAGTATCATGGCAAGACGACTCGTTTTCTATTTTTCACGATTTTCAAAACTTTTTGCGGTTCAAGATTTTTTAAAATTTTTTCGGAAGGAGTTTTGGCCCCAAACTTGGTAGACGTGATCCTTATATTTTTGTTGGCATGCACAAAATAATTCAGCTTAAAACTTGAAGTGTACAAGATTTTGTGACCATTTGAAAAAAGTGTCCCCATTTCAGACACTTTAATGGCTACTGACAGCAAACCTGTAAAATCTCAAATGCTCTTTAAGGGGGTGTGAGTTCTCGAGGTTTGATGAGGGATAGGGGGCCAATATAAGGGCCAAGTAGCAGCACCCATCACACATCATGTGCACACACACTCCTCCGGCCCCCCCGATCGCCGGAACCGAAATTCGGCCGGGCAGGTTCTCCGGTGATGCTTCGGCGATGGTGCCCCGATGAAGAAAAATGCACCACCAGCACATTCCCGAGCCCAGCATGTGCTACCGAAACCCTTGGTCTGGTCCTATCTTAGACTGGGAATGAACTTCGTATGCTTAGACTGGGAATGAACTCTGTATGCCAAAGTCAACCCACGAAACGAGTATGCGGGCACTCAACCGACCAGAGGGGCGGGATGCACAAGCCGGGGATCGGTTGGGTCCCCCTCTACGTGCTCTCGATCCTTCTGCCACAACCCTCAGTTTGGTCTGATCTTAGACTAGGAATGAACTCCGTATGCCTAAGCCAACCGACGAAACAACCGGGCAAGCGGGCAGACGGGCGGGCACTACGTCGGCCAGAGAGACGGGATGCGCAAGCCGTGGATCGATAGGGTGGTAGGTGGTTTTAGGCACGTCTTCATATTTCTGCATGCCAATGCCATTTTTATGGCTTGTAAATTCATACAATGGTCCCTTAAGCCTTCACGTGAAGTTTCATGGCAAGATGACTCGTTTTTTGTTTTTCTCGATTTTTAAAACTTTTTACGGTTCGAGATTTTTTAAAATTTTTTCAGAAGGAGTTTTGGCCCCAAACTTGGTAGATGTGATCCTTGTATTTTTGTTGGCACGCAAAAACAATTCAGCTAAAAACTCTAAGTGTACAAGATTTTGCAACCATTTGAAAAAAGTGTCCCCATTTCAGACACTTTAATGGCTACTGGCAGGAAACGTGTAAAATCTCAAATGCTCTTTAAGGGGGTGTGAGTTCTTGAGGTTTGATGAGGGATAGGCGGCCCATATAAGGGCCAAGTACCAGCACCCATCGCACATCATGCGCGCACCCCCCCGGCCCCCCCGATCGTCGGATCCCCAATGCCGCCGGTCAGGTTCTTCGATGATGCTCCGACGATGGTGCCTTGACGAAGAAGAAAATGGCACCAGCACATGCCCGAGCCCAGCATGTGCTACTACAACCCTCAATCTGGTTCGATCTTAGACTGGGAATGAACACTGTATGCTTAGACTGGAATGAACTCCATATGCCTAAGTCAACCCACAAAACGACCGTGCGTACGCTCAGCCGGCCAGAGGGGCGGGATGCACAAGCCGGGGATCGATCGGGTCCCCCTCTCTGTGCTGCTGATCCTGCTGTCACAACCCTCGATCCGATCTGATCTTAGACTGGGAATGAACTCTGTATGCCTAAACCAACCGACGAAACGAGCTGGTGGGCGGGTGGGCGGGCACTACGTCGGCCAGAGAGACGGGATGCGCAAGCCCCGGATCGATAAGGTGGTAGGTGGGTTTAGGCACATCTTCATATTTCTCCGTGCCAATGCCATTATTATGGCTTGTAAATTCATACAATTTTCCCTTAAGCCTTCATGTGAAGTTTCATGGCAAGACGACTCATTTTTCTATTTTTCATGATTTTTGAAACTTTTTGCGGTTCGAGATTTTTTAAAATTTTTTCGGAAGGAGTTTTGGCCCCAAACTTGGTAGATGTGATTCTTGTATTTTTGTTGGCACGCAAAAACAATTCAGCTAAAAACTCTAAGTGTACAAGATTTTGCGACCATTTGAAAAAAGTGTCCCCATTTCAGACACTTTAATGGCTACTGGCAGCAAACGTGTAAAATTTCAAATGCTCTTTAAGGGGGTGTGAGTTTTGAGGTTTGATGAGGGATAGGCGACCCATATAAGGGTAAAGTACCAGCACCCATCGCACATCATGTGCGCACACCCCCAGCCCCCCCGATCACCGAAACCCCAATGCCGCCGGTCAGGTTCTCCGGCGATGCTCCGACGATGGTACCCCGGTGAAGAAAAATGCGGCACCAGCACATGCCCGAGCCCAGCATGTGATACCGCAACCCTCAGTCCAGTCTGATCTTAGACTGGGAATGAACTCCGTATGCTTAGACTGGGAATGAACTCTGTATGCCTAAGTCAACCCACGAAACGAGTGTGCAGGCGCTCAGCCGGCCATAGGGGCAGGATGCGCAAGCCAGGGATCGATCGGGTCCCCTTTTACGTGCTACCAATCCTACTACCGCAACCTTCTGTTCGATCCAATCTTAGACTGGGAATGAACTCCATATGCCTAAGCCAACCGACGAAATGAGCGGGCGAGCGGGCGGGCGGGCACTACGCCGGCTGAGAGACGTGACGCGCAAGCGTTGGATCGATAGGGTGGTAGGTGGGTTTAGGCTTATCTTCACATTTCTGCATGCCAATGCCATTTTTATGGCTTGTAAATTCATACAATGGTCTCTTAAGCCTTCACGTGAAGTTTCACGGCAAGACGACTCGTTTTCTATTTTTCACGATTTTCAAAACTTTTTACGATTCGGGATTTTTTTAAATTTTTTTGGAAGGAGTTTTGGCCCCAAACTTGGTAGACGTGATCCCTGTATTTTTGTTGGCATGCATAAAAAATTCATCTAAAAACTCGAAGTGTACAAGATTTTGTGACCATTTGAAAAAAGAGCCCCCATTTCAGACACTTTAATGGCTATTGGCAGCAAACCTGTAAAATCTCAAATGTTCTTTAAGGCGGTTTGAGTTCTCAAGGTTTGATGAGGGATAGGGGGCCAATATAAGGGCCAAGTACCAGCACCCATCGCACATCTTGTGCACACACCCCCCTCGACCCCCCCCGATCGTCGGATCCCCAATGCTGTCGGTCAGGTTCTCCGACGATGGTGCCCCAGTGAAGAAAAATGTAGCACCAGCACTTGCCCGAGCCCAGCATGTGCTGCCGTAACCATGGATCCGATCTGATCTTAGACTGGGAATGAACTCCGTATGCCTAAGTCAACCCACGGAACGAGCGTGCGGGCGCTCAGCCGGCCAGAGGGGCGAGATGCGCAAGCCGGGGATCGATCGGGTCCCCCACTGCGTGCTGTAGATCCTGCTACCGCAACCCTCGATCCAGTTCGATCTTAGACTGGAATGAACTCCGTATGCCTAAGCCAACCGATGAAATAAGCGGGCGGGCGGGCACTACGCTGGCCAGAGAGACAGGATGCGCAAGCCGTGGATCGATAGGGTGGTAGGTGTGTTTAGGCACATCTTCATATTTCTGCATGCCAATGCCATTTTTATGGGTTGTCAATTCATACAATGGTCCTTTAAGCCTTCACGCGAAGTTTCATGGCAAGATGACTCGTTTTCTATTTTTCATGATTTTCGAAACGTTTTACGGGTCAGGATTTTGTAAAATTTTTTCGGAAGGAGTTTTGGCCCCAAACTTAGTAGACGTGATCCTTGTATTTTTCTTGGCATGCACAAAAACATTCAGCTAAAAACTCGAAGTGTACAAGATTTTCTGACAATTTGAAAAAAATGTCGCCATTTCAAACACTTTAATGGCTACTGGCAGCAAACCTGTAAAATCTCAAATGCACTTTAAGGAGGTGTGAGTTCTCAAGGTTTGATGAGGGATAGGGGGCCAATATAAGGGCCAAGTACCAGCACCCATCGCACATCATGTGCGCACATCCCCCCGGGCCCCCGATCATCGGAACCCCAATACCGTCAGTTAGGTTCTCCTACGATGCTCCGACGATGGTGCCTTGACGAAGAAAAATACGGCACCAGCACATGCCCGAGCCCAGCATGTGCTGCCGCAACCCTCGGTCCGGTCCGATCTTAGACTGGGAATGAACTCCGTATGCCTAAGTCAACCCACGAAACGAGCGTGCGGACGCTCAGCCAGCCAGAGGGGCGAGATGCGCAAGCCAGGGATCGACCGGGTCCCCCTTTGCGTGCTGTAGATCCTGCTGTCACAATCTTTGGTCTGATCTGATCTTAAACTGGGAATGAACTCTGTATACCTAAGCCAACCGACGAAACAAGCTGGCGGGCTAGCGGGCGGGCACTACGCCGGCCAGAGAGACGGGATGCGCAAGCCATGGATCGATGGGGTGGTAGGTGGGTCTGGGCACATGTTCACATTTCTGTGTGGCAATGCCATTTTTATGGCTTATAAATTCATACAATGGTCCCTTAAGCCTTCATATCAAGTTTCATGGCAAGACGACTCATTTTCTATTTTTCATGATTTTCGAAACTTTTTGCGGTTTGGGATTTTTTAAAATTTTTTTAGAAGAAGTTTTGGCCCCAAACTTGGTAGATGTGATCCTTGTATTTTTGTTGGCGCGCACAAAATAATTCAGCTAAAAACTCGAAGTGTACAAGATTTTGTGACCATTTGAAAAAAGTGTCCCCATTTCAGACATTTTAATGGCTACTGGCAGCAAACTTGTAAAATCTCAAATGCTCTTTAAGGCGGTGTGAGTTCTCGAGGTTTGATGAGGGATAGGGGGCCAATATAAGGTCCAAATACCAGCACCCATCGCACATCATGTGCGTACACCTCCCCTGGGCCCCCCGATCGTCGGAACCCCAATGCCGCCGGTCAGGTTCTCCGACGATGGTGCCCCAGTGAAGAAAAATGCAGCACTAGCACATGCCCGAGCCCAGCATGTGCTACCGCAACCCTCGGTCTGATCCGATCTTAGACTGGGAATGAACTCCGTATTCCTAAGTCAACCCACGAAACGAGCGTGCGGGCGCTCAGCCGGCCAGAGGGGCGGGATGCGCAAGCCAGGGATCGGTCGAGTCCCCCTCTGGGTGCTGTCGATCCTGCTACCGTAACCCCCGACCCGGTCCGGTCCGATCTTAGACTGGGAATGAACTCCGTATGCCTAAGCCATCCTACGAAACGAGTGGATGGGCGGGCGGGCACTACGTCGGCCAGAGAGACGGGATGTGCAAGTCGTGGATCGATAGGGTGGTAGGTGGGTTTAGGTACATCTTCATATTTCTGTGTGCCAATGCCATTTTTATGGCTTGTAAATTCATACAATGGTCCCTTAAGCCTTCACGTGAACTTTCATGGCAAGACGACTCGTTTTCTATTTTTCACCATTTTTGAAACTTTTTGTGGTTTAGGATTTTTTAAAATTTTTTCAGAAGGAGTTTTGGCCCCAAACTTGGTAGACGTGATCCCTTTATTTTTTTTGGCATGCACAAAAACATTCAGCTAAAAACTCGAAGTGTACAAGATTTTGTGACCGTTTGAAAAAAGTGTCCCCATTTCGACACTTTAATGGCTACTGGCAACAAACCTGTAAAATCTCAAATACTCTTTAAGGGGGTGTGACTTCTCGAGGTTTGATGAGGAATAGGGGGCCAATATAAGGGCCAAGTACCAGCACCCATCGCACATCATGTGCGCACACCCCCCGGCCCTCCTGATCGCCTAAACACCAATGCCACCGACGATGGTGCCCCGACGAAGAAAAATGCAGCACCAGCACATGCCCGAGCCCAGCATGTGCTGCCACAACCCTCGGTCTGGTCCGATCTTAGACTGGGAATGAACTCCGTATGCTTAGACTGGGAATGAACTCTGTCTGCCTAAGTCAACCCATGAAAAGAGCGTGCGGGCGCTCAGTCGGCCAGAAGGACGGGATGCGCAAGCCGGCGATTGGACAGGACCCACTCCGCGTGCTGCCGATCCTGCTACCGTAACCCTCAGTCTGATCAGATCTTAGACTGCGAATGAACTCCGTATGCCTAAGCCAACTGATGAAATGAGCGGACGGGCGTGCGGGCACAACACCGGCCAGAAAGACGGGATGCACAAGCCGTGGATCGATAGGGTGGTTGGTGGGTTTAGGCACATCTTCATATTTCTGCATGCCAATGTGATTTTTATGGCTTGTAAATTCATACAATGGTCCCTTAAGCCTTCACGTGAAGTTTCATGGCAAGACGACTCATTTTTTATTTTTCACGATATTTGAAACTTTTTACGGTTCGGGATTTTTTAAAATTTTTTCGGAAGGATTTTTGGCCCCAAACTTGGTAGATGTGATCCTAGTATTTTTGTTGGCATGCACAAAAACATTCAGCTAAAAACTCGAAGTGTACAAGATTTTGTGACCATTTGAAAAAGTGTCCTCATTTCAGGCACTTTAATGGCTACTGGCAGCAAACCTGTAAAATCTCAAATGCTCTTTAAGGGGGTGTGAGTTCTTGAGGATTGATGACGGTTAGGGGGCCAATATAAGGGCTAAGTACCAGCACCATCGCACATCATTTGCGCACACCCCCCCAGCCGCCCCGATCGTCGGAACCCCAATGCCATCGGTCAGGTTCTTCGGCAATGCTCCGGCGATGTTCCGACGATGGTGCCCCGACGAAGAAAAATATGGCACCAGCACATTCCCGAGCCCAGCATGTGCTGCCGCAACCCTCAGCCTGATGCAATCTTAGGATGGGAATGAACTCCGTATGCTTAGACTGCGAATGAACTCCGTATGCCTAAGTCAACCCATGAAAAGAACGTGCGGGCGCTCAATTGGCCAAAGGGGTGGGATGCACAAGCCGGTGATCGGTCGGGTCCTACTCTATGGGCTGCCGATGCTGCCGCTGTAACCTTCGGCTCGGTCAGATCTTAGACTGGGAATGAACTCCGTATGCCTAAGCCAACCGATGAAACGAGCGGGCGGGCGTGCGGGCACTACGCCGGCCAGAGAGACGGGATGCACAAGCTGTGGATAGATAGGGTGGTAGGTGGGTTTAGGCACATCTTCATATTTCTACATGCCAATGCCATTTTTATGGCTTGTAAATTCATATAACGGTCCCTTAAGCCTTCACGTGAAGTTTCATGGCAAGACTGCTCCCTTTTTATTCTTCACGATTTTTGAAACTTTTTGCGGTTTGAGATTTTTTAAAATTTTTTCGGAAGGATTTTTGGCCCCAAACTTGGTAGAAGTGATCCTTGTAGTTTTTTTGGGATGCACAAAAAAATTTAGCTAAAAACTCGAAGTGTACAAGATTTTGTGACCATTTGAAAAAAGTGTCCTCATTTCAGACACTTTAATGGCTACTGGTAGCAAACCTGTAAAATCTCAAATGCTCTTTAAGAGGGTGTGAGTTCTCAAGGTTTGATGAGGGATAGGGGGCCAATATAAGGGCCAAGTACCAGCGCCCATCGCACATCATGCGCGCACACACCCCCGGCCCCCCGATCACCGGAACCCCAATGCCGCCGGTCAGGTTCTCGGGCGATGCTCCAACGATGGTGCCCCGACGAAGAAAAATGAGGCACCAGCACATGCCCAAGCCCAGCATGTGCTGCCGCAACCCTCGGTCTGGTCCGATCTTAGACTGGGAATGAACTTCGTATGCCTAAGTCAACCCATGAAACGAGTGTGCGGGCACTCAGTCGGCCAGAGGGGCGGGATGCACAAGTCGGGGATTGGCCGAGTCCCCCTCTGCGTGCTATCGATCCTACTACTGCAACCCTTGGGCCGGTCTGATCTTAGACTAGGAATGAACTCCGTATGCCTAAGCCAACCGACGAAACGAGCGGGCGGGCAGGCGGGAGGGCACTACACCGGCCAGAGAGACGGGATGCGCAAGCCATGCCACATCTTCATATTTCTATGTGCCAATGCCATTTTCATGGCTAGTAAATTCATACAATGGTCATTTAAGCCTTCACACCAAGTTTCATGGCAAGACGACTCGTTTTCTATTTTTCACGACTTTTAAAACTTTTTACGGTTTGAGATTTTTTAAAATTTGTTCGGAAGGAGTTTTGGCCCCAAACTTGGCAGACGTGATCCTTGTATTTTTGTGGGTGTGCACAAAAGAATTCATATTTTTGTGGGTTTGGGGACTTCTTCATATTTCTGCGTGCCAATGCCATTTTTATGGCTTGTAAATTCATACAATGGTCCCTTAAGCATTCACGTGAAGTTTCATGGCAAGACGACTCGTTTTCTATTTTTCATGATTTTTCAAACTTTTGATGGTTCGGGATTTTTTAAAATTTTTTGGGAAGGAGTTTTGGCCCCAAACTTGGTAGACGTGATCCTTGTATTTTTTTTGGGATGCAAAAAAAATTCAGCTAAAAACTTAAAGTGTAGAAGATTTTGTGACCATTTGAAAAAAGTGTCCCCATTTTAGACACTTTAATGGCTACTGGCAACAAACCTGTAAAATCTCAAATGCTCTTTAAAGGGGTGTGAGTTCTCGAGGTTTGATAAGGGATAGGGGGCCAATATAAGGGCCAAGTGTGAGCACCCATCGCAGATCATGTGTGCACAACCCCCCCGATCGCCAGAACCCCAATGCGGCCGGTCAGGTTCTCCGACGATGCTCCGATGATGGTGCCCCGATGAAGAAAAATGTGGCACCAGCACTTGCCCGAGCCCAACATGTGCTGCCACAACCCTCGATCCGATCCAATCTTAGACTGGGAATGAACTCCGTATGCTTAGACTAGGAATGAACTCCATATGCTTAGACGGGGAATGAACTCCGTATGCCTAAGTCTACCCACGAAACGAGCGTGCGGGCACTCAGTTGGCCAGAGGGACGGGATGCTCAAGTCGGGGATCAACCGGGTCCCACTCTGTGTGCTGCCAATCTTGCTGCCGTAACCCTCAGTCTGGTCAGATTTTAGAGTGGGAATGAACCCCGTATGCCTAAGCGAACCGACGAAACGAGCGGGTGGGTGGGCGGGCACTACGTCGGCGAGAGAGACGAGATGCACAAGCCGTGGATCGATAGGGTGGTAGGTGGGTTTAGGCATATCTTCATATTTCTGCATGCCAATGCCATTTTTATGGCTTGTAAATTCATACAATGGTATCTTAAGCCTTCACGTGAAGTTTCATGGCAAGACGACTCGTTTTCTATTTTTCACGATTTTTGAAACTTTTTACGGTTCGGGATTTTTTAAAATTTTTTCGGAAGGAGTTTTGGCCCCAAACTTGGTAGACATGATCCTTGTATTTTTGTTGGTATGCACAAAAAACTTCAGCTAAAAACTTGAAGTGTACAAGATTTTGTGACTATTTGAAAAAAGTGTCCTCATTTCAAACACTTTAATGGCTACTGGCAGCAAACCTGTAAAATCTCAAATGCTCTTTAAGGGGGTGTGAGTTCTGAAGGTTTGATGAGAGATAAGGGGCCAATATAAGGGCCAAGTACCAGCACCCATCCCACATCATGTGTGCACACACCCCCGACCCCCTCGATCGTCGGAACCCAAATGCCGCCGGTCAGGTTCTCTGACGATGATCCGACGATGGTTCCCCGACGAAGAAAAATGTGGCACCAGCACAAGCCCGAGCCCAGCATGTGCTGCCGTAACCCTCGATCTGGTCCGATGTTAGACTGGGAATGAACTCCATATGCTTAGACTAGGAATGAACTCCGTATGCCTAAGTCAACCCACGGAACGAGCGTGCGGGCGCTCAGCCGACCAGAGGGGCGAGATGTGTAAGTCGGGGATCGATCGGGTCCTCCTCTGTGTGCTATCGATCCTGCTACCACAACCCTTGGTCTGGTCTAATCTTAGACTGGGAATGAACTCCGTATGCCTAAGCCAACCGACGAAACGAGCGGGCGGACGGGCGGGCAATACGCCGGCCAGAGAGACGGGATGCGCAAGCCGTGTATCGGTAGGGTGGTAGGTGGGTTTAGGCACATCTTGATATTTCTGCATGCCAATACCATTTTTATGGCTTGTAAATTCATACAATGGTCCCTTAAGCCTTCACGTGAAGTTTCATGCCAAGACGACTCGTTTTCTATTTTTCACAATTTTTAAAACTTTTTACGGTTTGGGATTTTTTAAAATTTTTTTCGAAGGATTTTTGGCCCCAAACCTGGTAGACATGATCCTTGTATTTTTTTTGGCATGCACAAAAAAATTCAACTAAAAACTCGAAGTGCACAAGATTTTGTGACCATTTGAAAAAAGTGTCCCTATTTCAGACACTTTAATGGCTACTGGCAGCAAACCTGTAAAATCTCAAATGCTCTTTAAGGGGGTGTGAGTTCTGGAGGTTTGATGAGGGATAGGGGGCCAATATAATGGCCAAGTACCAGCACCCATCGCACATCCTGTGCGCACACCCCCCCGACCCCCCCGATCGTCGAAACCCCAATGCCGCCAGTCAGGTTCTCCGACGATGCTCTGGCGATGGTGCCCCGACGAAGAAAAATGCGGCACCAGCACATGCTCGAGCCTAGCATGTGCTGCCGTAACCCTCGATCTGGTCCGATCTTAGACCGGGAATGAACTCTGTATGCCGAAGTCAACCCACGAAACGAGCATGAGAGTGCTCAGTCGACCAGAGGGGTGGGATGCGCAAGCCGGGGATCGGCCGGGCCCCCCTCTGGGTACTACCGATCCTGCTGCCGCAACCCTTGGTCTGATCCAATCTTAGACTTGGAATGAACTCCGTATGCCTAAGTCAACCCACAAAACGAGAGTGCGAGTGCTCAGCCGGCCAGAGGGCCGGGATGCGTAAGTCGAGGATCGGCCGGGTCCCCCTCTGCGTGCTGCCAATCCTGCTATCGCAACCCTCAGTCAGATCTGATCTTAGACTGGGAATGAACTCCGTATACCTAAGCCAACCGACAAAATGAGCTGGCAGGCGGGCGGGCGGGCACTACGTCGGTCAGAGAGACGGGTTGCGCAAGCCGTAGATCGATAGGTTGGTAGGTGGGTTTAGCCACATCTTCAAATTTCTGCGTTCCAATGCCATTTTTATGTCTTGTAAATTCATACAATGGTCCCTTAAGCCTTCACGTGAAGTTTCATGCCAAGACGACTCGTTTTCTATTTTTCACAATTTTTAAAACTTTTTACGGTTTGGGATTTTTTAAAATTTTTTTCGAAGGATTTTTGGCCCCAAACCTGGTAGACATGATCCTTGTATTTTTTTTGGCATGCACAAAAAAATTCAACTAAAAACTCGAAGTGCACAAGATTTTGTGACCATTTGAAAAAAGTGTCCCTATTTCAGACACTTTAATGGCTACTGGCAGCAAACCTGTAAAATCTCAAATGCTCTTTAAGGGGGTGTGAGTTCTCAAGGTTTGATGAGGGATAAGGGACCAATATAAGGGGCAAGCACCAGCATCCATCGCACATCATGTGCGCACACCCCTCGGGGGCCCCCCGATCACCGGAACCCCAATGCTGCCGGTCAGGTTCTCCGGCGATGCTTCGACGATGGTGCCCCGGTGAAGAAAAATACGGCACCAGCACATGCCTGAGCCCAGTATGTGCTACCGCAACCATCGGTGCGGTCCGATCTTAGACTGGGTATCAACTCCGTATGCTTAGACTGGGCGTATGCCTAAGTCAACTCACGAAACGAGTGTGCGGGCACTCAGCCGGCTAGAGGGGTGGGATGCGCACTCCGAGGATCGACCGGGTCCCCCTCTACGTGCTGTCGATCCTGCTGCCGCAACCCTCAGTCTGGTCTGATCTTAGACTGGGAATGAACTTCGTATGCCTAAGCCAACCGACGAAACGAGCGGGCAGGCGGGCAGACGGGCACTCCGCCGGCCAGAGAGAGGGGATGCGCAAGCCGTGGATCAATAGGGTGGTAGGTGGGTTTTTTAGGCACATCTCCATATTGCTGCATGCCAATGCCATTTTGGCCTTGTAAATATCATAACAAATGGGCCCTTAAGCCTTCATGTGAGTTTCATGGCAAGACGACTCTTTCTATTTTTCACGATTTTTAAAAGTTTTACGGTTCCGCGGATTTTTAAAATTTTTTTAGAAGGAGTTTTGGCCCCCAGTGGTAGACGGGATCCTTGCTAATTGTTGTTGCGCACTGCTGCAAAAAAATTCAGCTAAAAGCTTGAAGTGTACAAGATTTTGTGACCATTTGAAAAAAGTGTCCCCATTTCAGACACTTTAATGGCTACTGGCAGCAAACCTATAAAATCTCAAATGCTCTTTAAGGGGGTGTGAGTTCACGTGGTTTGTTGAGGGATAGGGGACCAATATAAGGGCAAGTACCAGCACCCATCGCACATTATGTGCGCACACCCCCCCAGCCCCCTCGATCGTCGGAACCCCAATGCCGTCGATCAGGTTCTCCGACGATGCTCCGACGATGGTGCCCCGACGAAGAAAAATGCTGCACCAGCTCATGCTTGAGCCCAGCATGTGCTGTTGCAACCCTCGGTCTGGTCCACTCTTAGATTGGGAATGAACTCCGTATGCCTAAGTCAACCCATGGAATAAGCGTCCGGGTGCTCTGCCGGCCAGATGGGTGGGATGCGCAAGCCGGGGATCGATCGGGTCCCCCTCTGCGGGCTGCCGATTCTACTACTGCAGCCCTCAATCTGGTTCAATCTTAGACTGGGAATGAACTCTGTATGCCTAAGCCAACCGATGAAACGAACAGGTGGGCAGGCACTATGCCGGCCAGAGAGACGGATGCGCAAGCCGTGGATCGATGGGGTGGTAGGTTGGTTTAGGCACATCTTCATATTTCTACGTGCCAATGCCATTTTTATGGCTTGTAAATTCATACAATGGTCCTTTAAGCCTTCACGTGAAGTTTCATGGCAAGACGACTCGTTTTCTATTTTTCATGATTTTCAAAACTTTTTACGGTTCGAGATTTTTTAAAATTTTTTTGGAAAGAGTTTTGGCCCCAAACTTGGTAGACGTGATCCTTATATTTTGTTGGCATGCACAAAAAAATTCAGCTAAAACTTGAAGTGTACAAGATTTTGTGACCATTTGAAGAAAGTGTCCCCATTTCAGACACTTTATTGGCTACTGGCAGCAAACCTGTAAAATCTCAAATGCTTTTTAAAGGGGTGTGAGTTCTTGAGGTTTGATGAGGGATAGGGGGCCAATATAAGGGCCAACTACCACCACCCATCGCACATCATCTACGTACACCCCCCGGCCCCACCGATCACCGGAAGCCCAATGTCGTCGGTCAGGTTCTCCGACGGTTCTCCGATGATGGTGCCCCGACGAAGAAAAATGTGGCACCAGCACATGCGCGAGCCTAGCATGTGCTGTCGCAGCCCTTGGTCCAGTCTGATCTTCGACTGTGAATAAACTCTGTATGCTTAGACTGGGAATGAACTCTGTATGCCTAAGTCAACCCACGAAACGAGCGTACGGGTCCTTAGTCGGGCAGAGGGGCAGGATGTGCAAGCCAGGGATCAGCCGGGCCCCACTTTGTAGGTTGCCAATCTTGCTACCGTAACCCTTGGTCTGGTCCAATCTTAGACTGGGAATGAACTTCGTATGCCTAAGCCGATCGATGAAACGAGCGGGCGGACGGGCGGGCGGGCACTAAGTCGGCCAGAGAGATCGGATGCGTAAGCCATGGATCGATAGGGTGGTAGGTGGGTTTAGGAACATCTTCATATTTTGCGTGCCAATGCCATTTTTATGGCTTGTAAATTCATACAATGGTCCCTAAAGCCCTCACATGAAGTTTCTTGGCAAGACAACTCGTTTTCTACTTTTCATGATTTTTGAAACTTTTTACGGTTCGGGATTTTTTAAAATTTTTTCGGAAGGGGTTTTGGCCCCAAACTTGGTAGTCATGATCCTTGTATTTTTGTTGGCATGCACAAAACAATTCAGCTAAAAACTCAAAATGTACAAGATTTTGTGACCATTTGAAAAAAGTGTCCCCAATTAAGACACTTTAATGGCTACTGGCAGTAAACTTGTAAAATCTCAAATGCTCTTTAAGAGGGTGTGAGTTATCGAGCTTTGATGAGGGATAAGGGGCCAATATATGGGCCAAGTACCAGCACCCATCGCACATCATGTGCGTAAACCACCTGGTCCCCCGATCGTCGGAACCCCAACGCTGCCGATCAGGTTCTCCGACGATGCTCTGACGATGGTGCCCCGACGAAGAAAAATGCAGCACCAGCACATGCCTGAGCCCAGCATGTACTGCCGCGACCCTCGGTCTAGTCCGATCTTAGACTGGGAATGAACTCCATATGCTTAGGCTGGGAATGAACTCCATATGCCTAAGTCAACCAACGAAACGAGCGTGTGGGTGCTCAGTCGGCCAGAGGGTCGGGATGCGTAAGCTGGGGATCGATCGGGTCCCCCACTGCACGCTGCCGATCCTGCTACCGCAACCCTCATTCTGGTCTGATCTTGGATTGGGAATGAACTCAGTATGCCTAAGCCAACCAACGAAATGAATGGACGGACGGGAGGGTGGGCACTACGCCGGCCAGAGAGACGGGATGCGCAAGCCGTGGATCGATAGGGTGGTAGGTTGGTTTAGGCACATCTTCATATTTCTGTGTGCCAATGCCATTTTTATGGCTTGTAAATTCATACAATGGTCCCTTAAGCCTTCACGTGAAGTTTCATGGCAAGACGACTCGTTTTCTATTTTTCATGATTTTCAAAACTTTTTATGATTCGGGATTTTTAAAATTTTTTTGAAAGGAGTTTTGGCCTTAAACTTGGTAGACATGATCCTTGTATTTTTTTTGGCATGCACAAAAAAATTCAGCTAGAAACTCGATGTGTACAAGATTTTGTGACCATTTGAAAAAAGTGTCCCCAATTCAGATTTTTTAATGGCTACTGGCAGCAAACCTGTAAAATCTCAAATGCTCTTTAAGGGGGTGTGAGTTCCCGAGTTTTGATGAGTGATAGTGGGCCAATATAAGGGCCAAGTACCAGCACCCATCGCACATCATGTGCGCACACCCCCCGGCCCCCCGATCGTCGGAACCCCTATGCCGTCGGTCAAGTTCTCCGACGATGGTGCCCCGATGGACAAAAATGCGGCACCAGCACATGCCCGAGCCCAGCTTGTGCTGCCGTAACCCTCGGTCCGGTCCGATCTTAGACTGGGAATGAACTCCGTATGCTTAGATTGGGAATGAACTCCATATGCCTAAGTCAACCCACGAAACGAACGTGTGGGTGCTTAGCTGGCCAGAGGGGCGGGATGCGCAAGCCAGGGATCGGTCGGGTCCCCCTCTTCATGCTACCAATCTTGCTACTGCAACCCTTAGTCTGGTCCGATCTTAGACTGGGAATGAACTCCGTATGCCTAAGCCAACTGACGAAACGAGCGGGCGGGCACTACGCCGGCCATAGAGACGGGATGCGCAAGCCGTGGATCGATAGGGTGGTAGGTGGGTTTAGGCACATCTTCGTATTTCTACGTGCCAATGGCATTTTTATGGCTTGTAAATTCATACCATGGTCCCTTAGGCCTTCACGTGAAGTTTCATGGCAAGACGACTCGTTTTCTATTTTTCACGATTTTCAAAACTTTTTACGGTTCGAGATTTTTTAAAATTTTTTCGGGAGGAGTTTGGCCCCAAACTTGGTAGACATGATCCTTGTATTTTTTTTGCCATGTACAAAAAAATTCAACTAAAAACTCGAAGTGTACAAGATTTTCTGACCATTTGAAAAAAGTGTCACCATTTCAGACACTTTAATGGCTACTGGCAGCAAACCTATAAAATCTCAAATGCTCTTTAAGGGCGTGTGAGTTCTCGAGGTTTGATGAGGGATAAGGGGCCAATATAAGGGCCAAGTACCAGCACCCATCGCACATCATGTGTGCACACACCCCCCGGCCCCCCCGATCGCCGGAACCCCAATGCCGCCGGTCAGGTTCTCCGACGATGCTCTGGCGATGGTGCCCCGGTGAAAAAAAATGTGGCACCAGCATATGCTCAAGCCCAGCATGTGCTGCCGCAAACCCCGGTCCGGTCCGATCTTAGACTGGGAAGGAACTTCATATGCTTAGACTGGGAATGAACTCCGTATGCCTAAGTCAACCCACGAAACGAGAATGCGGGTGCTCAGCCGGCCAGAGGGGCGGGATGCGCAAGCTGAGGATCGATCAGGGCCCCCTCTCTGTGCTGCCGATCCTGCTACCGCAACCCTTGGTCCGGTCTGATCTTAGATTGGGAATGAACTCCGTATGCCTATGCCAACCAACGAAACAAGCGGACTGGCGGGCGGGCGGGCAGGCACTACGTCGGCCAGAGAGACGAGATGCACAAGCTGTGGATCGATAGGGTTGTAGGTGGGTTTAGGCACATCTTCATATTTCTGCATGCCAATGCCATTTTTATGGCTTGTAAATTCATACAATGTTCCCTTAAGCCTTCACGTGAAGTTTCATGGCAAGACGACTCGTTTTCTATTTTTCACAATTTTTGAAACTTTTTGCGGTTCGGGATTTTTTAAAATTTTTTGGGAAGGATTATTGGCCATACACTTGGTAGACATGATCCTTGTATTTTTTTTGGCATGCACAAAAAAATTCAGCTAAAAACTCGAAGTGTACAAGATTTTGTGACCATTTGAAAAAAGTGTCCCCATTTCAGACACTTTAATGGCTACTGGCAGCAAACTTGTAAAATCTCAAATGCTCTTTAAGGGGGTGTGAGTTCTCAACATTTGATGAGGGATAGGGGGCCAATATAAGGGCCAAGTACCAGCACCCATCACACATCATGTGCGCACACCCCCCAGCCCCCCCAATCACCGGAACCCCAATGCTGTCGATCAGGTTCTTCGACGATGCTCTGACCATGGTGCCCCGACGAAGAAAAATGCGGCACCAACACATGCCCGAGCACAGCATGTGCTGCCGCAACCCTCGGTCTGGTCCGATCTTAGACTGGGAATGAACTCCCTATGCTTAGACTAGGAATGAACTCCGTATGCCTAAGTCAACCCACGAAACGAGCGTACGGGTGCTCAGCCGGCTAGAGGGGCAGGATGAGCAAGTCGACGATCGATTGGGTCCCCCTCTGCGTGCTGCCAATCCTACTACGGCAACACTCAGTCCGGTCCAATCTTCGACTAGATATTAACTCCGTATGCCTAAGCGAACCGACGAAAAAGCGGGCGGGCGGGCAGGCACTACACCGGCCAGAGAGACGGGATGCGCAAGCCGTGGATCGATAGGGTGGTAGGTGGGTTTAGGCACATCTTCTTATTTCCGCATGCCAATACCATTTTTATGGCTTGTAAATTCATACAATGATCCCTTAAGCCTTCACGTGAAGTTTCATGGCAAGAAGACTCGTTTTTTATTTTTCATGATTTTTGAAACTTTTTGAGGTTCGAGATTTTTTAAAATTTTTTCGAAAGGAGTTTGTGCCCCAAACTTGGTATACATTATCCTTGTATTTTTGTTGGCCTGTACAAAAACATTCAGCTAAAAACTCGAAGTGTACAAGATTTTGTGAGCATTCGAAAAAAGTGTCCCCATTTCAGACACTTTAATGGCTCCTGGCAGCAAACCTGTAAAATCTCAAATGCTCTTTAAGGGGGTGTGAGTTCTCCAGGTTTGATGAGGGATAGGGGGCCAATATAAGCGCCAAGTACCAGCACCCATCGCACATCATGTGCGCACACCCCCCGGCCCCCCCGATCGTCGAAACCCCAATGCCGCCGGTCAGGTCTCCGGCGATGCTCCGACGATGGTGCCTCGATGAAGAAAAATGCGGCACCAGCACATGCTCGAGCCCAGCATGTGCTACCGTAACCATCAGTCCGATCCGATCTTAGACTGGGAATGAACTCTGTATGCTTAAACCAGGGGGGCAGATGCATAAGCCAGGGATCGATCGGGTCCCCCTCTATGTGCTACCGATCCTGTCGTCGCAACCCCCGGTCCAGTGCGATCTTAGATTGGGAATAAACTCCTATGCCTAAGCCAATCGACGAAACGAGCGGGCGGGCGGGCAGACGGGCACTACGTCGGCCAGAGGGACAGGATGCGTAGGCCATGGATCGATAGGGTGGTAGGTGGGTTTTAGCACATCTTCATATTTCTGTGTGCCAATGCCATTTTTATGGCTTGTAAATTCATACAATAGTCCCTTAAGCCTTCACGTGAAGTTTCTTGGCAAGATGACTCGTTTCTATTTTTCATGATTTTTGAAACTTTTTACTGTTCATGATTTTTTAAAATTTTTTCGGAGGGAGTTTTGCCCCCAAACTTGGTAGTTGTGATCCTTGTATTTTTATTGGCATGCATAAAAAAATTCAGCTAAAAACTCCAAGTGCACAAGATTTTGTGACCATTGAAAAAAGTGTCCCCATTTCAGATACTTTAATGGCTACTGCCAGCAAACCTGTAAAATCTCAAATGCACTCTAAGGGGGTGTGAGCTCTCAAGGTTTGATGAGGGATAAGGGGCCAATATAAGGGCCAAGTACCAGCACCCATCGCACATCATGTGCACACACCCCCCCGGCCCCCCCAATCGTCGGAACCCCAATGCCGTCGATCAGGTTCTCCGGTGATTCTCCAGCGATGTTGCCCCGATGAAGAAAAATGTGGCACCAGCACATGCCCGAGCCCAACATGTGCTGCCGTGACCCTCGGTTCGGTCCTATCTCAGACTGGGAATGAACTCCGTATGCTTAGACTGGGAATGAACTCCGTATGCCTAAGTCAACCCATGAAACGAGCGTACGAGCGCTCAGCCGGCCAGAGGGGCAGGATGCGCAAGTCGGGGATTGACCAGGTCCCCCTCTGCGTGCTGGCGATCCTGCTATCGCAACCCTTGGTTCGGTCCGATCATAGACTGGGAATGAACTCCGTATGCGTAAGCCAACCGACGAAACGAGTGAGCGGGCTGGCGGGCGGGCACTAGCCGGCCAGAGAGACGGGATGCGCAAGCCCTAGATCGATAGGGTGGTAGGTGTGTTTAGGCACATCTTCATATTTCTACATGCCAATGCCATTTTTATTTCTTGCAAATTCACACAATGGTCCCTTAAGCCTTCACGTGAAGTTTCATGGCAAGACGACTCGTTTTCTATTTTTCACGATTTTCAAACCTTTTTGCGCTTCAGGATTTTTTAAAATTTTTTCGAAAGGGTAGACATGATCCTTGTATTTTTGTTGGTATGGACAAAAAAAATCAGCTAAAAACTCGAAGTGTACAAGATTTTGTGACCATTTGAAAAAAGTGTCCCCATTTCAGACACTTTAATGGCTATTGGCAGCAAACCTATAAAATCTCAAATGCTCTTTAAGGGGGTGTGAGTTCTCGAGGTTTGATGAGGGATAGGCAGCCAATATAAGGGCCAAGTAGCAGCACCCATCACACATCATGTGCGCACATCCCCCCGGCCCCCCCGATCGTCGGAACCCCAATGCCACCGGTCAGGTTCTCCGACGATGCCCAGCGATGGTGTCCCGACGAAGAAAAATGCGGCACCAGCACATGCCCGAGCCCAGCTTGTGCTGCCGCAACCCTTGGTCTTGTCCGATCTTAGACTGGTAATGAACTGCATATGCTTAGACTGGGAATGAACTTTGTATGCCTAAGTCAACCCACGAAATGAGCGTGCGGGCACTCAGCCGGCCAGAGGGGCGGGATGCGCAAGCCGAGGATCGGTCGGGTCCCCCTCTGCTTGCTGCCGATGCTACTGCTCCAACCCTCGGTCCGATCCAATCTTAGACTGGAAATGAACTTCGTATGCCTAAGCCAACCGACGAAATGAGCGGACGGGCGGGCACTACGCCGGCCAGAGAGACGGGGGCGTAAACCGTAGATCGATAGGGTGGTAGGTGGGTTTAGGCACATCTTCATATTTCTACATGCCAATGCCATTTTTATGGCTTGTAAATTCACACAATGGTCCCTTCAGGCTTCACGTGAAGTTTAATGGCAACACGACTCGTTTCCTATTTTTCATGATTTTTGAAACTTTTTGCGGTTCGGGATTTTTTAAAATTTTTTTTGAAGAAGTTTTGGTCCTAAACATGGTAGACGTTATCCTTGTATTTTTTTGGCATGCACAAAAAAATTCAGCTAAAAACTCGAAATGTACAAGATTTTGTGACCATTTGAAACAAATGTCCCTATTTCAGACACTTTAATGGCTACTGGCAGCAAAACTGTAAAATCTCAAATGCTCTTTAAGTAGGTGTGAGTTCTCGAGGTTTGATGATGGATAGGGGGCGAATATAAGGGCCAAGTACCAGCACCGATCGCACATCATGTGCGCACACCCCCCCGGGCCCCCCGATCATCGGAACACCAATGCCACTGGTCAAGTTCTCCGGCGATGCTCAAGCGATGGTGCCCCGGCGAAGAAAAATGTGGCACTAGCATGTGCCCGAGCCCAACATGTGCTGCCGTAACCCTCGATCTGATCCAATTTTAGACTGGGAATGAACTCCGTATGCTTGACTGGGAATGAATTCCATATGCCTAAGTCAACCCACGAAACGAGCGTGCGGGCGCTCAGCCAGCCAGAGGGGCGGGATGCTTAAGACGGGGATCGATCGGGTCCCCCTCTACGTGCTGTCAATCCTGCTGCCACAACCCTCGATGCGGTCCAATCTTAGACTGGGAATGAACTCCGTATGCCTAAGCCAACCGATGAAACGAGCGGGCGGGCGGGCGAGCACTACGCCGGCCAGAGAGCCGGGATGCGCAAGCCGTGGATCGATAGGGTGGTAGGTGGGTTTAGGCACATCTTCATATTTTTGTTTGCCAATGCCATTTTTATGTCTTGTAAATTCAAACAATGGTCCCTTAAGCCTTCACGTGAAGTTTCATGGCAAGACGACTCGTTTTCTCTTTTTCACGATTTTTGAACCTTTTACGGTTCAGGATTTTTTAAAATTTTTTCATAAGGAGTTTTGGCCCCAAACTTGGTAGACGTGATCCTTGAATTTTCGTTGGCATGCACAAAAAAATTCAGCTAAAAACTCGAAGTGTACAAGATTTTGTGACCATTTGGAAAAAGTGTCCCCATTTTAGACACTTTAATGGCTACTGGCAGCAAACCTATAAAATCTCAAATGCTCTTTAAGCGGGTGTAAGTTCTGGAGGTTTGATGAGGGATAGGGGGCCAATATAATGGCCAAGTACCAGCATCCATTGCACATCATGTGCGTACACCCCCCGGCTCCCCCGATCGTCAGAACCCCAAAGGCGATGGTCAGGTTCTCCGACGATGCTCCGGGGATGGTGCCCGGGTGAAGAAAAATACGGCACCAGCACATGCCCGAGCCCAGCATGTGCTATCGTAACCCTCAGTTCGGTCCAATCTTAGACGGGGAATGGACTTCGTATGCTTAGACTGGGAATGAACTCCGTATGCCTAATCAACCCATGAAACGAGCGTACGGGCGCTCAGCCGGCCGAGAGGCGGGATGCGCAAGATGGGGATCGATCGGGTCCCCCTCCGCGTGCTGTTGATCTTGCTACTGCAACCATCGATCTAATCCAATCTTAGACTGGGAATGAACTCCGTATGCCTAAGCCAACCGACGAAACGAGCGGGCGGGCACTACGCCTGCCAGAGAGACGGGATGCGAAAGTCGTGGATCGATAGGGTGGCAGGTGGGTTTAGGCACATCTTCATATTTCTACTTGCCAATGCCATTTTTATGACTTGTAATTTCATACAATGGTCCCTTATGACTTCACGTGAAGTTTCATGGCAAGTTGACTCGTTTTCTATTTTTCATGATTTTTTAACTTTTTGCGGTTCGGGATTTTTTAAAATTTTTTCAGAAGGAGTTTTGGCTCCAAATTTGGTAGACGTGATCCTTGTATTTTTTTGCCATGCACAAAAAAATTCAGCTAAAAACTCAAATTGTACAAGATTTTGTGACCATTTGAAAAAGTAACCCCATTTCGGATACTTTAATGGCTACTGGCAGCAAATTTGTAAAATCTCAATTGCTCTTTAAGGGGGTGTGAGTTCTCGTGGTTTGATGAGGGATAGGGTGCCAATATAAGGGCCAAGTACCAGCACCCATCGCACATCGTGGGCGTACACCCAATTGCCGGAACCCCAATGCCGCCAGTCAGGTTCTCCGGCGATGCTCCGACGATGCTCCGACGATGGTGCCTCAGCAAAAAAAAATGCAGCCCCAGCAAATGCCTGAGCCCAGCATGTGTTGCTGCAACCCTTGGTCCGGTCCAATCTTTGACTGGGAATGAACTCCGTATGCTTAAGTCAACCCATGAAACGAGCGTGCGGGCACTCAACCGGCCAGAGGGGCGGGATGCGCAAGCCGGGGATCGATCGGGTCCCCCTCTACGTGCTTTCGATCCTGCTGCAGCAGCCCTCGGTCCGGTCTGATCTTGGTCTGGGAATGAACTCCGTATGCCTAAGCCAACCGACGAAATGAGCGGGCAGATGGGCGTGTGGGCACTACACCGGCCAGAGAGACGGGATGCGCAAGCCGTGGATCGATAGGGCGGCAGGTGGGTTTAGGCACATCTTCATATTTCTGCATCCAATGCCATTTTCATGGCTTGTAAATTCATACAATGGTCCCTTAAGCCTTCACATGAAGTTTAATGGCAAGACGACTCATTTTCTATTTTTCACGATTTTTGAAACTTTTTACGGTTCAGAATTTGTTAAAATTTTTTTGGAAGGTGTTTTGATCCCAAACTTGGTAGACTTGATCCTTGTATTTTTTTTGGCGTGCACAAAAAAATTCATCTAAAAACTCGAGTGTACAACATTTTGTGACCATTTGAAAAAAGTGTCCCCATTTCAGACACTTTAATGGCTATTGGCAGCAAACTTGTAAAATCTCAAATGCTTTTTAAGGGGGTGTGAGTTATGGAGGTTTGATGAGGGATAGGGGGCCAATATAAGGGCCAAGTACCAGCACCCATCGCACATAATGTGCGCACACCCCCCCGATCGTCAGAACCCCAATGCCGTCGGTCAGGTTCTTCGACGATGCTTCGACGAAGAAAAATATGGCACCAGCACATGCCCAAGCCTAGCATGTGCTGCCGCAACCCTTGGTCCAGTCCGATCTTAGACTGGGAATGAACTCCATATGCTTAGACAGGGAATGAGTTCCGTATGCCTAAGTCAACCTACGAAGCGAGCGTGCGGGCACTCAACCGGCCAGAGGGACGGGATCCGTAAGCCGAGGATTGGTCGGGTACCCCTCTGCGTGCTGCCGATCCTGCTGCCGCAACCCTCAATCCGATCCGATCTTAGACTGAGAATGAACTCTGTATGCCTAAGCCAACCGACGAAACAAGCGGGCGGGCAGGCACTATGCCGGCCAGAGAGACGGGATGCGCAAGCCATGTATCGATAGGGTGGTAGGTTGGTTTAGGCACATCTTCATATTTCTGCGTGCCAATGCCATTTTTATGGCTTGTAAATTCATACAATGGTCCTTTAAGCCTTCAAATTAAGTTCCATGGCAAGATGACTCCTTTCCTATTTTTCATGATTTTCAAAACTTTTTACGGTTCGGGGTTTTTTAAAATTTTTTTGAAAGGAGTTTTCGCCCCAAACTTGGTAGACGCGATCCTTGTATTTTTGTTGGCATGCATAAAAAAATTCAGCTAAAAACTCGAAGTGTACAAGATTTTGTGTCCACTTGAAAAAAGTGTCCCCATTCCAGACACTTTAATGGCTACTGGCAGCAAACCTGTAAAATCTCAAATGCACTTTAAGGGGGTGTGAGTTCTTGAGGTTCGATGAGGGATAGGGGCCAATATAAGGGCCAAGTACCAGCACCCATCACACACCATGTGCGCATACCCCCCCGGCCCCCCCGATCGTCGAAACCCCAATACCGTCGGTCAAGTTCTCCGGTGATGCTCCGGCGATGGTGCCCCAGTGAAGAAAAATGTGGCACCAGCACATGCTCGAGCCCAGCATCTGCTGCCACAACCCTCAGTCCAGTCCGATCTTAGACTGGGAATGAACTCCATATGCTTAGACTGGGAATGAACTCCGTATGCCTAAGTCAACCCACGAAACGAGCGTTCGGGTGCTCAGTCGGCTAGAGGTGCGGGATGTACTAGCCGGGGAATGGCTGGGTCCCCCTCTGCGTGCTACCGATCCTGCTGCCGAAACCCTCGGTCCGGTTTGATCTTAGACTTGGAATGAACTCTGTTGCCAAAGCCAACCGACAAAACGAGCGGGCGGGCGGGTGGGCACTAGTCGTCCCAAAAAGCGGGACGTGCAAGCCGTGGATCGATAGGGTGGTAGGTGGGTTTAGGCACATCTTCATATTTCTGTGTGCCAATGCCATTTTTGTGGCTCATAAATTCATACAATGGTCTCTTAAGTCTTCACGTGAAGTTTCATGGCAAGACGACTCGTTTTCTATTTTTCATGATTTTTGAAACTTTTTACGGTTCGGGATTTTTTAAAATTTTTTTGGATGGAGTTTTGGAACCAAACTTTGTAGACGTGATCCTTGTATTTTTTTTGGCATGCAAAAAAAAAAATTAGCTAAAAACTCAAAGTGTACAAGATTTTGTGACCATTTGAAAAAAGTGTCCCCATTTCGGACACTTTAATGGCTAATGGTAGCAAACCTGTAAAATCTCAAATGCTCTTTAAGGGGGTGTGAGTTCTCGAGGTTCGATGAGGGATAGGGGGCCAATATAAGGGCCAAGTACCAGCACCCATCACACACCATGTGCGCACACCCCCCGGGCCCCCCCGATCGTCGGAACCCCAATGCCGTCAATCAGGTTCTCCGACAATGCTCCGACGATGGTGCCCCAGCGAAGAAAAATGCGGCACCAGCAAATGCCCGAGCCAAGCATGTGCTGTCGCAACCCTCGGTCCAGTCCAATCTTAGACTGGGAAAGAACTCCGTATGCTTAGACTAGGAATGAAATCTGTATGCCTAAGTCAACCCATGAAACGAGCGTGCGGGCGCTCAGCCGGCCAGAGGGGTGGGATGCGCAAGCCGAGGATCGATCGGGTCCCCCTCTGTGTGTTGTCGATCTTGTTGTCGCAACCCTCAATCCTGTCCAATCTTAGACTGGGAATGAACTTTGTATCCCTAAGCCAATCAACGAAACGAGCGGACGGGCGGCCAGGCGGGCACTACGTCGGCTAGAGAGACGGGATGCGCAAGCCGTGGATCGATAGGGTGGCAGGTGGGTTTAGGAACATCTTCATATTTTTACGTGCTAATGCCATTTTTATGCCTTGTAAATTCATACAATGATCCTTGTATTCTTGTTGGCATGCACAAAAAAATTCAGCTAAAAACTTAAAGTGTACAAGATTTTGTGACCATTTGAAAAAAGTGTCCCCATTTCACACACTTTACTGGCTACTGGCAGCAAACTTGTAAAATCTCAAATGCTCTCTAAGGGGGTGTGAGTTCTCGAGGTTTGATGAGGGATAGGGGGCCAATATAAGGGCCAAGTACCAGCACCCATCGTACATCATGTCCGCTCACCCCCCGGCCCCCCTGATCGTCGAAACCCCAATGCCGCTGGTCAGGTTCTCCGGCGATGCTCCGACGATGGTGCCCAGGCAAAGAAAAATGCAGCACCAGCACATGCTCGAACCCAGCATGTGCTGCTACAACCATCGGTCAGATCTGATCTTAGACTGGGAATGAACTCCGTATGCCTAAGTCAACCCACGAAACGAGCGTGTGAGCGCTCAGCCGGCCTGAAGGTCGGGATGCGAAAGTCGGGGATCGACCGGGTCCCCATCTGCATGCTGTCGATCCTACTGTCGCAACCCTCAGTTTGGTCCGATCTTAGACTGGGAATGAACTCCGTATGCCTAAGCCAATCGGTGAAACGAGCGGGCGGGCGGGCACTACGCCGACCAGAGAGACGGGATGCGCAAGTCTTGGATCGATAGGGTGGTAGGTGGGTTTAGGCACATCTTCATATTTCTGCATGCCACTGCCATTTTTATGGCTTGTAAATTCATACAATGATCCCTTAAGCCTTCACGTGAAGTTTCATGGCGAGACGACTCGTTTTGTATTTTTCACGATTTTTGAAACTTTTTGTGGTTCGGGATTTTTTAAAATTTTTTTGGAAGGATTTTTGGCCCCAAACTTGGTAGCGTGATCCTTATATTTTTGCTGGCACGCACAAAAAAATTCAGCTAAAAACTCAAAGTGTACAAGATTGTATGGCCATTTGAAAAAAGTGTCCCCATTTCAGACACTTTACTGGCTACTGGCAGCAAAGCAGTAAAATCTCAAATGCTCTTTAAGGGGGTGTGAGTTCTCGAGGTTTGATGAGGGATAGGGGGCCAATATAAGGGCCAAATACCAGCGCCCATCACACATCATGTGCGCACACCCCCCCTGACCCCCCCAATCGCCGGAACCCCTATGCCGTCGGTCAGGTTCTCCGACGATGCTCCGACGATGCTCCGACGATGGTGCCCCGACGAAGAAAAATTTGGCACCAGCACATGCTCGAGCCCAACATGGGATGCCACAAGCCTCGGTCCAGTCGGATCTTAGACTAGGAATGAACTCCGTATGCTTAGACTGGGAATGAACTCCGTATGCCTAAGTCAACCCATGAAACGAGCGTGCGGGCGCTCAGCCGGCCAGAGGGGCAGGATGCACAAGGCAGGGATCGGGCGGGTGCCCCTCTACGTGCTACCGGTCCTGTTGTCGCAACTCTCAATCTGGTCTGATCTTAGACTGGGAATGAACTCCGTATACCTGAGCCAACTGACGAAACGAGCGGGCAGGGGGGCGGGCACTACGTCGGCCAGAGAGACGGGATGCGTAAGCCGTGGATCGATAGGGTGGTAGGTGGGTTTAGGCACATTTTCATATTTTTACATGCCAATGCCATTTTTATGGCTTGTAAATTCATACAATGGTCCCTTAAGCCTTCACATGAAGTTTCATGGGAAGACGACTCGTTTTCTATTTTTCATGATTTTTGAAACTTTTTGCGGTTGGGGATTTTTTAAAATTTTTTCGGAAGGAGTTTTCACCCCAAACTTTTTTAGACGTGATCCTTGTATTTTTTTTGGCATGCACAAAAAAACTCAGCTAAAAACTCGAAGTGTACAAGATTTTGTGACCAATTGAAAAATGTGTCCCCATTTCAGACATTTTAATGGCTACTGGCAACAAACCTGTAAAATCTCAAATGCTCTTTAAGGGGGTGTGAGTTCTCGAGGTTTGATGAGGAATAGGCGGCCAATATAAGAGCCAAGTACCAGCACCTATCACACATCATGTGCGCACACCCCTCCCGGCCCCGCCGATCGCCAAAACCCCAATGCTGCCGGTCAGGTTTTTCGGCGATGCTCCAGCGATGGTGCCCCGGTGAAGAAAAATGCAGCACCAGTACATGCTCAAGCCTAGCATGTGTTGTCGTAACCCTTGGTCCAGCTAAATCTTAGACTGGGAATGAACTCTGTGTGCTTAGACTGGGAAGGAACTCCGTATGCCTAAGTCAACCCACGAAATGAACGTGTGGGCGCTCAGCCGGCCAGAGGGGCGGGATGTGCAAGCCTGGGATCGATCGGGTCCCCCTCTGTGTGCTGCCGATCCTGCTGCCACAACCCTCGGTTTGGTTCGATCTTAGGCTGGGAATGAACTTCGTATGCCTAAGCCAACCGATTAAACGAGTGGGCGGGCGGGCGGGCACTACGCCGGCCAGAGAGACTGGATGCGCAAGCCGTGGATCGATAGGGTGGTAGGTGGGTGTAGGCACATCTTCAAATTTCTGCATGCCAATGCCATTTTTATGGGTTGTAAATTCATACAATGGTCCCTTAAGCCTTCACGTGATGTTTCATGGAAAGACGACTCATTTTCTATTTTTCACGATTTTTGAAACTTTTTATGGTTCGAGATTTTTTAAAATTTTTTCGAAAGGAGTTTTGGCCCCAAACTTGGTAGACATGATCCTTGTATTTTTGTTGGCATGCAAAAAAAATATTCAGCTAAAAACTCGAAGTGTACAAGATTTTGTGACCATTTGAAAAAAGTGTCCCCATTTTAGACACTTTAATGGCTACTGGCAACAAACCTGAAAAATCTCAAATGCTTTTTAAGGGGGTGTGAGTTCTTGAGGTTTCATGAGGGATAGGGGCCAATATAGGGGCCAAGTACCAGCACCCATCGCACATCACGTGCGCACACCCCCCGGCCCCCCCGATCGCCGGAACCCCAAAGCCGTCGGTCAGGTTCTCCGGCGATGGTACCCCGATGAAGAAAAATGCGGCACTAGCACATGCTCGAGCCCAGCATGTGCTGCCGCAACCCTCGGTCCAGTCCGATCTGAGACTAGAAATGAACTTCGTATGCCTAGACTTGGAATGAACTCCGTATGCCTAAGTCAACCCACGAAACGAGCGTGCGGGCACTCAGCCGCCCAGAGGGGCAGGATACGCAAGCCGGGGATCGGCCGGATCGCCCCTCTACGTTCTGTCGATCCTGCTGCCGCAACCCTCGGTCCGATCTAATCTTAGATGGGGAATGAACTCCGTATGCCTCAGCCACCAATGAAACGAGCGGACGGGCGGGCAGGCACTACACCGGCTAGAGAGACAGGATGCGCAAGTCGTGGATCGATAGGGTGGTAGGTGGGTTTAGGCACATCTTCATATTTCTATGTGCCAATGCCATTTTTATGGCTTGTAAATTCATACAATAGTCCCTTAAGCCTTCACGTGAAGTTTAATGGCAAGACGACTCGTTTTCTATTTTTCATGATTTTCAAAACTTTTTTACGGTTCGGGACTTTTTAAAATTTTTTCGGAAGGCGTTTTGGCCCCAAACTTGGTAGACATGATCCTTGTATTTTTTTGGCATGCACAAAAAAATTCAGCTAAAAACTCGAAGTGTACAAGATTTTGTGACCATTTGAAAAAAATGTCCCAATTTCAGACACTTTAATGGCTATTGGCAGCAAACCTGTAAAATCTCAAATACTCTTTAAGGGGGTGTGAGTTCTCGAGGTTTGTTGAGGGATAGGGGGCCAATATAAGGGCCAAGTACCAGCACCATCGCACATCATGTGCGCACACCCCCTGGTCCCCCCGATCGTCGGAACCCCAATACCGTCGGTCAGGTTCTCCGATGATGCTCCGACGATGGTGCCCCAGGGAAGAAAAATTTGTCACCAGCATATGCCCGAGCCCAGCATGTGCTACCGTAACCGTCGGTCCTATCCGATCTTAGACTGGGAATGAACTCCGTATGCTTAGACTGGGAATGAACTCAGTATGCCTAAGTCAACCCATGAAATGAGCATGCGGGTGCTCAGCCAGCCAGAGGGTCGGGATGCGCAAGCCGGGGATCAGCCGGGTCCCCCTCTGCGTGCTACTGATCCTGCTGCCACAACCCTTGGTCCGATCCGATCTTAGACTGGGAATGAACTTCGTATGCCTAAGCTAACCGACGAAACGAGCAGGCGGGCGGGCGGGCGGGTACTACGTCGGCCAGAGAGACGGGATGCGCAAGCTGTGGATCGATAGTGTGATAGGTGGGTTTAGGCACATCTTCATATTTCTGCATGCCAATGCCATTTTTATGGATTGTAAATTCATACAATGGTCCCTTGAGCCTTCACGTGAAGTTTCATGGCAAGACGACTCGTTTTATATTTTCCACGATTTTTTAAACTTTTTACGGTTCATGATTTTTTAAAATTTTTTCGAAAGGAGTTTTGGCCCCAAACTTGGTAGTTGTGATCCTTGTATTTTGTTGGCATGCATAAAAAATTTAGCTAAAAACTCGAAATGTACAAGATTTTGTGACCATTTGAAAAAAGTGTCCCCATTTCAGACACTTTAATTGCTACTGACAGCAAACTTGTAAAATCTCAAATGCTCTTTAAGGGGGTGTGAGTTCTCGAGGTTTGATGAGGGATAGGGGGCCAATATAAGGGCCAAGTACCAGCACTCATTGCACATCATGTGCGCGCACACCCCCGGCACCCCCGATCATCGAAACCCCAACACCGCCGGTCAGGTTCTCTGGCGATGCTCCAGTGATGGTGCCCCGATGAATAAAAATGCGGCACCAGCACATGGCCGAACCCAGCATGTGCTGCCGTAACCCTCGGTCTAGTTTGATCTTAGACTAGGAATGAACTCCATATGCTTAGACTGGGAATGAAATCCGTATGCCTAAGTAAACCCACAAAACGAGCGTGCGGGTGCTCAGTCGGCTAGAGGGGCGAGATGCGCAAGCCGAGGATCGGTTGGGTCCCCCTCGGCGTGCTATCGATCCTACTGCCGCAACCCTTGGTCTGGTCCAATCTTAGACTGGGAATGAACTCCGTATGCCTAAGCCAACCGACAAAACGAACAGGCGGGCACTACGTCGGCTAGAGAGACAGGATGCGCAAGCCGTGGATCGATAGGGTGGTAGGTGGGTTTAGGTACATCTTCATATTTCTACGTGCCACTGCCATTTTGATGGCTTGTAAATTCATACAATGGTCTCTTAAGCCTTCACGTGAACTTTCATTGCAAGATGACTCGTTTTCTATTTTTCATGATTTGCAAAACTTTTTACGGTTCGAGATTTTTTAAAATTTTTTCGGAAGGGGTTTTGCCCCCAAATTGGCAGACGTGATCCTTGTATTTTTTTTGGCATGCACAAAAAAATTCAGCTAAAAACTCGAAGTGTACAAGATTTTGTGACCATTTGAAAAAAGTGTCCCCATTTCAGACACTTTAATGGCTACTGGCAGCAAACCTGTAAAATCTCAAATACTCTTTAAGGGGGTGCGAGTTCTCGAGGTTTGATGAGGGATAGGGGGCCAATATAAGGGCCAAGAACCAGCACCCATCGCACATCATGTGCGTACACCCCCCGATCGTCGGAACCCCAATGCGGCTGGTCAGGTTCTCCGACGAAGAAAAATGCGACACCAGCACATGCCCGAGCCCAGCATGTGCTGCCACAACCCTCACTCTGGGCCGATCTTAGACTGGGAATGAACTCCGTATGCTTAGACTGGGAATGAACTCCGTATGCCTAAGTCAACCCATGAAACATGCATGCCGGCGCTCAGCCAGCCAGAGCGACGGGATGCACAAGCCGGGGATCGATCGGGTCCCACTCCGCGTGCTGCCGATCCTGCTGCCGCAACCCTCAGTCTGGTCCAATCTTAGGCTGGGAATGAACTCCGTATGCCTTAGCCAACCGACGAAACGAGCGGGCGGGCGGACGGGTACTACGTCGGCCAGAGAGACGGGATGCATAAGCCATGGATCGATAGGTTGGTAGGTGCGTTTAGGCACATTTTCATATTTCTTCATGCCAATGCCATTTTTATGGCTTTTAAATTCATACAATGGTCCTTTAAGCCTTCACGTGAAGTTTCATGGCAAGACGACTCCTTTTCTATTTTTCACGATTTTCAAAACTTTTTACGGTTCGTAATTTTTTAAAATTTTTTCGGAAGGAGTTTTGGCCCCAAACTTGGTAGACGTGATCCTTGTATATATTTTTGGCATGCAAAAAAAAAATTCAGCTAAAAAATCGAAGTGTACAAGATTTTGTGACCATTTGAAAAAAGTGTCCCCATTTCAGACACTTTAATGGCTACTGGCAGCAAACCTGTAAAATCTCAAATGCTCTTTAAGGGGGTGTGAGTTCTCGAGGTTTGATGAGGGATAGGGGACCAATATAAGGGCCAAGTACCAGCACCCATCGCACATCATGTGTGCACACCCCCCCGGCCCTCCCGATCGCCGGAACCCCGATGCCGCCGATCAGGCTCTCTGGCGATGGTGCCCCGACGAAGAAAAATGTGGCACCAGCACATGCTTGAGCCCAGCAAGTGCAACCGCAACCCTTGGTCCAGTCCGATCTTAGACTGGGAATGAACTCCGTATGCTTAGACTGGAAATGAACTTCGTATGCCTAAGTCAACCCATAAAACGAGCGTGCGGGTGCTCAGCCGGCTAGAGGGGCGGGATGCACAAGCCGGGGATCGGTCGAGTCCCCCTCTGTGTGCTGCTGATCTTGCTACTGCAACCCTCGGTCTGGTCTGATCTTAGACTGGAATGAACTCCGTATGCCTAAGCCAACCGACGAAATAAGCGGGCGTGCGGGCGGGCACTACGCCGGCCAGAGAGACGGGATGCGCAAGCCGTGGATCGATAGGGTGGAATGTGGGTTTAGGAACATCTATATATTTCTGAGTGCCAATACCATTTTTATGGCTTGTAAATTCATACAATGCTCCCTTAAGCCTTCATGTGAAGTTTCATGGCAAGACGACTCATTTTCTATTTTTCATGATTTTCGAAACTTTTTCCGGTTTGGAATTTTTTAAAATTTTTTTCGATGGAGTTTTTTACCCAAACTTGGTAGACGTGATCCTTGTATTTTTATTGAAATGCACAAAAAAATTCAGCCAAAAAATCGAAGTGTACAAGATTTTGTGACCATTTGAAAAAAGTGTCCCCATTTCAGACACTTTAATGGCTACTGGCAGCAAACCTGTAAAATCTCAAATGCTCTTTAAGGGGGTGTGAGTTCTCGAGGTTTGATGAGGGATAGGGGACCAATATAAGGGCCAAGTACCAGCACCCATCGCACATCATGTGTGCACACCCCCCCGGCCCTCCCGATCGCCGGAACCCCGATGCCGCCGATCAGGCTCTCTGGCGATGGTGCCCCGACGAAGAAAAATGTGGCACCAGCACATGCTTGAGCCCAGCAAGTGCAACCGCAACCCTTGGTCCAGTCCGATCTTAGACTGGGAATGAACTCCGTATGCTTAGACTGGAAATGAACTTCGTATGCCTAAGTCAACCCATAAAACGAGCGTGCGGGTGCTCAGCCGGCTAGAGGGGCGGGATGCACAAGCCGGGGATCGGTCGAGTCCCCCTCTGTGTGCTGCTGATCTTGCTACTGCAACCCTCGGTCTGGTCTGATCTTAGACTGGGAATGAACTCCATATGCCTAAGCCAATCGACGAAACGAACGGGCTGGAGGGCACTACGCTGGCTAGAGAAACGGGATGCACAAGCCATGGATCGATAGGGTGGTAGGTGGGTTTAGGCACATCTTCATATTTCTGCATGCCAATGCCATGTTTATGGCTTGTAAATTCATATGATGGTCCTTTAAGCCTTCACGTGAAGTTTCATGGCAAGATGACTCGTTTTTTATTTTTCACGATTTTTGAAACTTTTTGCGGTTCGGGATTTTTTAAAATTTTTTTGGAAGGAGTTTTGGTCCCAAACTTGGTAGACGTGATCCTTGTATTTTCTTTGGGATGATCATAAAAATTCAGCTAAAACTTGAAGTGTACAAGATTTTGTGACCATTTGAAAAAAGTGTCCCCATTCTAGACACTTTAATTGCTACTAGCAGCAAACCTGTAAAATCTCAAATGCTCTTTAAAGGGGTGTGAGTTCTTGAGGTTTGATGAGGGATAGGGGGCCAATATAAGGGCCAAGTACCAGTACGCATCGTACATCATGTGCGCACACCCCTTGGTCCCCTCGATCGCTGGAACGCCAATGCCGTCGGTCAGGTTCTTTGGTGATGCTCCGGCGATGGTGCCCCGACGAAGAAAAATGTCGCACCAGCACATGCCCGAGCCCAGCATGTGCTGCCGCAACCCTCAGTCTAGTCCGATCTTAGACTGGGAATGGACTTCATATGCTTAGACTGGGAATGAACTCTGTATGCCTAGGTCAACCAATGAAACGAGCGTGCGGGCGTACGGTCGACCAGAGGGGCGGGATGACCAAGTTGGGGATCGACCGGGTCCCCCTCTGCATGTTGCCGATCCTGCTACCACAACCCTCGATCCGGTCTGATCTTAGACTGGGAATGAACTCCATATGCCTAAGCCAATCGACGAAACGAACGGGCTGGAGGGCACTACGCTGGCTAGAGAAACGGGATGCACAAGCCATGGATCGATAGGGTGGTAGGTGGGTTTAGGCACATCTTCATATTTCTGCATGCCAATGCCATGTTTATGGCTTGTAAATTCATATGATGGTCCTTTAAGCCTTCACGTGAAGTTTTAATGGCAAGACGACTCATTTTCTATTTTTCACGATTTTTGAAACTTTTTGCGGTTCAGGATTTTTTAAAATTTTTTTGGAAGGAGTTTTGGTCCCAAACTTGGTAGACGTGATCCTTGTATTTTCTTTGCGATGATCATAAAAATTCAGCTAAAACTTGAAGTGTACAAGATTTTGTGACCATTTGAAAAAAGTGTCCCCATTCTAGACACTTTAATGGCTACTAGCAGCAAACCTGTAAAATCTCAAATGCTCTTTAAAGGGGTGTGAGTTCTTGAGGTTTGATGAGGGATAGGGGGCCAATATAAGGGCCAAGTACCAGTACCCATAGTACATCATGTGTGCACACCCCCTGGTCCCCCTGATCGCTGGAACGCCAATGCCGTCGGTCAGGTTCTTTGGTGATGCTCCGGCGATGGTGCCCCGACGAAGAAAAATGCGGCACTAGCACATGCCTGAGCCCAGCATGTGCTGCCGTAACCCTCCGGTCGAGTCCGATCTTAGACTGGGGAATGGACTTTCATAGGTTTAGACTGGGGATATGGAAACTCCGAATGCCTAAGTTCAACCAATGAAACGACGTGCGGGCCGCACAGTCGGCCAGAGGGGCAGGATGATGACAAGTTGGATCGACCGGGTCCCCCTCTGCGTTGTTGCCGATGTCGCTACTACCACAACCCTCAATCCGGTCTGATTCTTTAGACTGGGAATGAACTCCGTATGCCATAAGCCCAACCGACGAACGACGGCTGGAGCGGGCCACTATGCCAACCAGAGAGACGGGATGCGCAAGCCATGGATCGATTAAGGTTGGTAGGTGGGGTTTTTGGCACATCGTTCATATTTTTGCATGCCAATGCCATTTTTATGCGCTTTGTAAATTTCATACAATGGTCCCTTAAGCCTTCACGTGAAGTTTCTGGCAAGACGACTCGTTTTCTATTTTTCACGATTTTTCAAACTTTTTACGGTTCAGGATTTTTTAAAATTTTTTTGGAAGAAGTTTTCACCCAAACTTAGTAGACATGATCCTTGTATTTTTTTTTAGCATGCATAAAAAAATACAGCTAAAAACTCGAAGTGTACAAGATTTTGTGACCATTCGAAAAAAGTGTCCCCATTTCAAATACTTTAATGGCTACTGGCAGCAAACCTGTAAAATCTCAAATGCTCTTTAAGGGGGTGCAAGTTCTCAAGGTTTGATGAGGGATAGGGGGCCAATATAAGGGCCAAGTACCAGCACCCATTACAAATCATGTGCGCACACACCCCCCGGACCCCCCGATCGCCGGAACCCCAATGCCGCCGGTCAGGTTCTCCGACGATGCTCCGACGATGGTGCCCCGATGAAGAAAAATGTGGCACCAGCACATGCTCGAGCCCAGCATGTGCTGCCACAACCATCGGTCCGGTCCGATCTTAGGCTGGGAACGAACTCTGTATGCTTAGACTGGGAATGAACTCCGTATGCCTAAGTCAACGCATGAAACGAGCGAGCGGGCGCTCAGTCGGCCAGAGGGACGGGATGCGCAAGTCGGGGATCGATCGGGTCCCCCTCTACGTGCTGTCGATCCTGCTGTCACAACCCTCAATCTGATCCAGTCGTAGACTGGGAACGAACTCCTTATGCTTAAGCCAACCGACGAAACGAGCGGGCGGGCGTGTGGGGGGCACTACATCGGCCAGAGAGCGGGATGCGCAAGCTATGGATCGATAGGGTGGTAGGTGGGTTTAGGCACATCTTCATATTTCTATGTGCCAATGCCATTTTTATGGCTTGTAAATTCATGCACTGGTCCCTTAAGCCTTTACGTGAAGTTTCATGGCAAGACGACTCTTTTCTATTTTTCATGATTTTTGAAACTTTTTACGGTTCGAGATTTTTTAAAATTTTTTCGAAAGGGTTTTGGCCATAAACTTGGTAGACGTGATCCTTGTATTTTTGTTGGCATGCAAAAAAAAATTCAGCTAAAAACTCGAAGTGTACAAGATTTTGTGACCATTTGAAAAAAGTGTCCCCATTTCAAACACTTTATTGGCTACTGGCAGCAAACGTGTAAAATCTCAAATGCTCTTTAAGGGGGTGTGAGTTCTCTAAGTTTGATGAGGGATAGGGGGTCAATATAAGGGCTAAGTACCAACACCCCATCGCACATCATGTGCGTACACCCCCTGGCCCCCCCAATCATCGGAACCCCAATGCCATCAGTCAGGTTCTCCGGTGATGCTTCGACGATGGTGCCCTGGCGAAGAAAAATGCGGCACCAGCACATGCCCGAGCCCAGCATGTGCTACCGTAACCTTCGGTCCTGTCTGATATTAGACTGGCAATGAACTCCGTATCCTTAGACTGGGAATGAACTCCATACGCCTAAGTCAACCCACGAAATGAGCGTGCGGGCACTCAACCGGCCAGAGGGGCGGGATGCGTAAGCCGGGGGATCAACCGAGTCCCCCTCTATGTGCTGTCAATCCGACTGCTGCAGCCCTCGGTCCGGTCCAGTCTTAGACTGGGAATGAACTCCGTATGCCTAAGCCAATCGACGAAATGAGTGGGCAGACGGGCGGGCGGGCACTACGTCGACCAAAGAGACGGGATGCGCAATCCATGGATCGATAGGGTGGTATGTGGGTTTAGGTGCATCATCCTATTTCTGCGTGCGAATGCCTTTTTTATGGCTTGTAAATTCATACAATGGTCCCTTAAGCCTTCGCATGAAGCTTCATGGCAAGACGACTCGTTTTTTATTTTTCACGATTTTTGAAAGTTTTTGCGGTTCGAGATTTTTTGAAATTTTTTCAGAAGGAATTTTTGCACCAAACTTGGTAGACGTGATCCTTGTATTTTTTTTGGCATCCACAAAAAAATTCAGCTAAAAGCTCGAAGTGTACAAGATTTTGTGACCATTTGAAAAAAGTGTCCCCATTTCAGACACTTTAGGGCCACTGGCAGCAAACCTGTAAAATCTCAAATGCTCTTTAAGGGGGTGTGAGTTCTCGAGGTTTGATGAGGGATAGGGGGCCAATATAAGGGCCAAGTACCAGCACCCATCGCACATCATGTATGCACATCCCCGTCGGCCCCCTTGATCGCCGAAACCCTAATGTCGTCGGTCAGGTTCTCGGTGATAATCCGACGATGGTGCCCCGGTGAAGAAAAATGTGGCACTAGCACATGCCCGAGCCCAGCATTTGCTTCCGCAACCCTCGGTCCGATCCGATCTTAGACTGGGAATGAACTCCGTATGCCTAAGTCAACCCACGAAACGAGCGTGCGGGCGCTCAACTGGCCAGAGGAGCAAGATGCACAAGTCAGGAATCGACCGGTTCCTCTTTTGCGTGCTGTCGATCCTATTGCCGTAACCCTCAGTCCGGTCCGATCTTAGATTGGGAATGAACTCCGTATGCCTAAGCTAACCGACGAAACGAGCGGGCGGGCGGGTCGGCACTACGCCGGCCAGAGAGACGGGATGCGCAAGCCATGGATCGATAGGGTGGTAGGTGGGTTTAGGCACATCTTCATATTTCTACGAGCCACCATTTTTATGGCTTGTAAATTCATACAATGGTCCCTTAAGCCTTCACGTGAAGTTTCATGGCAAGACGACTCGTTTTCTATTTTTCACGATTTTTGAAACTTTTTGTGGTTCGTGATTTTTTAAAATTTTTTCAGAAGGCGTTTTGGCCCCGAACTTGGTAGACGTGATCCTTGTATTTTTGTTGGCATGCATAAAAAAATTCAGCTAAAAGCTCAAAGTGTACAAGATTTTGTGACCATTTGAAAAAAGTGTCCCCATTTCAGACACTTTAATTGCTACTGGCAGCAAACCTGTAAAATCTCAAATGCTCTTTAAGGGGGTGTGAGTTCTCGAGGTTTGATGAGGGATAGGGGGCCAATATAAGGGCCAAGTACCAGCACCCATCGCACATCATGTGCGTACAACCCCCCAGCCCCCCGATCGTCGGAACCCCAATGCTGCCGATCAAGTTCTCTGGTGATGCTCCGACGATGGTGCCCCTATGAAGAAACGGCACCAGCACATGCCCGAGCCCAGCATGTGCTACTGTAACCCTCAGTCTGGTCCGATCTTATACTGGGAATGAACTCCTTATGCTTAGACTGGGAATGAACTCCATATGCTTAGACTAGGAATGAACTTCGTATGCCTAAGTCAACTCACAAAACGAGCGTGCGGGCACTCAGTCGACCAGAGGGGCGGGATGCACAAGCTGGGGATTGGCCGAGTCCCTCTCTGTGTGCTGTCGATCTTACTGCCGCAACCCTCAGTCTGGTCTGGTCCTAGACTGGGAATGAACTTCGTATGCCTAAGCCAACCGACGAAACGAGCGGGCGGGTGGGCGGGCGGGCACTACGCCAGCCAGAGAGACGGGATGCGCAAGCCGTGGATCGATAGGGTGGTAGGTGGGTTTAGGCACATCTTCATATTTCTGCATGCCAATGCCATTTTTATGGCTTGTAAATTCATACAATGGTCCTTTAAGCCTCCACGTGAAGTTTCATGGCAAGACGACTCGTTTTCTATTTTTCATGATTTTTGAAACTTTTTACGGTTCGGGATTATTTAAAATTTTTTCGGAAGGAGTTTTGGCCCCAAACTTGGTAGACGTGATCCATGTATTTTTGTTGGCATGCACAAAAAAATTCAGCTAAAAACTCTAAGAGTACAAGATTTTGTGACCAGTTGAAAAAATTATCTCCATTTTAGACACTTTAATGGCTACTGGCAGCAAACCTGTAAAATCTCAAATCCTCTTTAAGGAGGTATGAGTTCTCAAGGTTTGATGAGGGATACGGGGATATTATATGGGCTAAGCACCAGCTCCCATCGCACATCATGTGCCCCCAGCCCCCTGATCGCCGAAACCCCAATGCCGTCTATCAGGTTCTCAGGCAATGCTCCGGCGATGGTGCCCCGACGAAGAAAAATGTGACACCAGCACATGCCCAAGCCCAGCAAGTGCTGCTGCAACTCTCGGTCCAATCTGATCTTAGACTGGGAATGAACTCTGCATGCTTAGACTGGGAATGAACTCCGTCTGCCCAAGTCAACCCATGAAATGAGGATGCGGGTGCTCAGCCGGCCAGAGAGGCGGGATGCACAAGACGGGGATCAGTCGGGTCCCCCTCTGCATGCTGCCGATCCTGTTGCCGTAACCCTCAGTTCGGTCTGATCTTAGACTTGGAAAGAACTCCGTATGCCTAAGCCAACTGATGAACCGAGCGGGAGGGTAGGTGGGCACTACGCTGGCCAGAGAGATGGGATGCGCAAGCCGTGGATCAAGGGTGGTAGCTGCGTTTAGGCACATCTTCATATTTCTGCAAGCCAATGCCATTTTGATGGAGTGCAAATTCATACAATGGTCCCTTAAGCCTTCGCGTGAAGTTTCATGGCAAGACGACTCGTTTTATATTTTTCATGATTTTTGAAACTTTTTACAGTTTGGGATTTTTTAAAATTTTTTTGGGAGGAGTCTTGGCCCCAAACTTGGTAGACATGATCCTTGTATTTTTGTTGGCATGCATAAAAAAATTCAGCTAAAAAATCGAAGTGTACAAGATTTCGTGACCATTTGAAAAAAATGTCCTCATTTCAGACACTTTAATGCCTACTGGCAGCAATTCTGTAAAATCTCAAATGCTCTTTAAGGGGGTGTGAGTTCTCGAGGTTTGATGAGGGATAGGGGACCAATATAAGGGCCAAGTACCAGCACCTATCGCACATCATGTGCGCACACCTGCCCGACCCCCCCGATCGATGGAACCCCAATGCCGCCGGTCAGGTTCTCTGGCGATGCTCCTGCGATGGTGCCCCGATGAAGAAAAATGTGGCACCAGCACATGCCCGAGCCCAGCATGTGCTGCCGCAACCCTTAGTCTGGTCCGATCTTAGTTTGGGAATGAACTCCGTATGCTTAGACTGGGAATGAACTCCATATGCCTAAGTCAACCCACGAAACGAGCGTGCGGGTGCTCAGCCGGCCAGAGGGGCGGGATGCGCAAGCCGGGGATTGACTGGGTCCCCCTCTGCGTGCTGCCGATCCTGCTACCACCATCCTCGGCCTGGTCCAATCTTAGACTGGGAATGAACTCCGTATGCCTAAGCCAACTGACGAAACGAGCGGGCGGGCGGGCGGGCACTATGTCGGCCAGAGAGATAGGATGCGCAAGCCGTGGATCGATAGGGTGGTAGGTGGGTTTAGGCACATCTTCATATTTCTACATGCCAATGCCATTTTTATGGCTTGTAAATTCATACAATGGTCCCTTAAGCCTTCACGTGAAGTTTCATGGCAAGACGACTCATTTTTTATTTTTCATGATTTTCAAAACTTTTTACGGTTCAGGATTTTTTAAAAGCTTTTTGGAAGGAGTTTTGCCCCCAAACTTAGAAAACGTGATCCTTGTATTTTTGTTGCCATGCACAAAAACATTCAGCTAAAAACTCGAACTGTACAAGATTTTGTCACCATTTGAAAAAAGTATCCCCATTTCAGACACTTTAATGGCTACTGGCAGCAAACCTGTAAAATCTGAAATGCTCTTTAAGGGGGTGTGAGTTCTCGAGGTTTGATGCGGGATAGGGGGCCAATATAAGGGCCAAGTACCAGCACCCATTGCACATCATGTGCGCACACCCCCTGGCACCCCCGATCGTCGAAACCCCAATGCCGTCGGTCAGGTTCTCCAGTGATGCTCCGACGATGGTGCCCTAGAGAAGAAAAATGCGCACCAGCACATGTCGGAGCCCAGCATGTGCTGTCGTAACCCTTGGTCTGGTCTGATCTTAGACTGGGAATGAACTCCGTATGGCTAAGTCAACCCACGAAACGAGCGTACGGGCGCTGAGCCGTCCAGAGGGGCGGGATGCATAACCCGAGCTTCGGCCAAGTCCCCCTCTTCGTGCTACCGATCCTGTTACCGTAACCCTCGGTCCGATCCGATCTTAGACTGGGAATGAACTCCGTATGTCTAAGCCAATCGACAAAATGAGCAGGCGGGCAGGCGGGCAGGCGGGCGGGCCGGCACTATGCCGGCCAGAGATACAGGATGTGTAAGCCGTGCATCGATAGGGTGGTAGGTGGGTTTAGGCACATCTTCATATTTCTACGTGCCAATGCCATTTTTATGGCTTGTAAATTCATACAATGGTCCCTTAAACCTTAAAGTGAAGTTTCATGGCAAGACGACTCGTTTTCTATTTTTCACGATTTTTGAAACTTTTTGCGGTTCGGGATTTTTTAAAATTTTTTCGAAAGGAGTTTTTGCCCAAAAATTGGTAGACGTGATCCTTGTATTTTTTTTTGGCATGCACAAAAAAATTCAGCTAAAAGCTCAAAGTGTACAAGATTTTGTGACCATTTGAAATAAGTGTCCCCATTTCAGACACTTTAATGGCTACTGGCAGCAAACCTGTAAAATCTCAAATGCTCTTTAAGGGGGTGTGAGTTCTCGAGGTTTGATGATGGATAGGGGGCCAATATAAGGGCCAAGTACCAGCACCCATCACACATCATGTGCGCACACCCCCCTTGGCCCCCCAATCGCCAGAACCCCAATGCCATCGGTCAGGTTCTCCAGCGATGGTGCCCCGGTGAAGAAAAATGTGGCACCAGCACATGCCCGAGCCCAGCATGTGTTCCGACAACCCTCGGTCTGGTCCGATCTTAGACTGGCAATGAACTCCGTATGCCTAAGCCGGGGATCGGTCGGGTCCCCCTCTGCGTGCTGTCGATCCTGCTGCGTAACCCTCGATCCGATCTGATCTTAGATGGGGAATGAACTCCGTATGCCTAAGCCAACTGACGAAACGAGTGGGTGGGCGGGCACTACGTCGATGAGAGAGACAGGATGTGCAAGCCGTGGATCGATAGGGTGGTAGGTGTGTTTAGGCACATCTTCATATTTCTATGTGCCAATGCCATTTTTATGGCCTGTAAATTCATACAATGGTCCCTTAAGCCTTCACGTGAAGTTTCATGGCAAGATGACTCGTTTTCTATTTTTCATGATTTTTGAAACTTTTTACGGTTCGAGATTTTTTAAAATTTTTTTCGAATGAGTTTTGGCCCCAAACTTGGTAGATGTGATCCTTATATTTTTGTTGGCATGCACAAAACGATTCAGCTAAAAACTCAAAGTGTACAAGATTTTGTGACCATTTGAAAAAAGTGTCCCCATTTCAGACATTTTAATGGCTACTGGCAGCAAACCTGTAAAATCTCAAATGCTTTTTAAGGGGGTGTGAGTTCTCAAGGTTTGATGAGGGATAGGGGGCCAATATAAGGGCACGTATCGGTACCCATCGCACATCATGTGCGCACCCCCCCGGCCCCCCCGATCATTTGAACCCAATACCGCTGGTCAGGTTCTCCGACGATGTCCGGTGATGGTGCCCCAACGAAAAAAAATGTGCCACCAGCACATGCTCCAGTCGAGCATGTGCTGCCGCAACCCTCGGTCCGATCCGATCTTAGACTGGGAATGAATTCCGTATGCTTTGACTGGGAATGAACTCCGTATGCCTAAGTCAACCAACGAAACGAGCGTGAGGGCACTCAGCCTGCCAGAGGGGTGAGATGCGCAAGCCATTGATCGATAGGGTGGTAGGTGGGTTTAGGCACATCTTCATATTTCTACGGGCCACTGCCATTTTTTTGGCTTGTAAATTCAATCAATGGTCCCTTAAGCCTTCACGTGAAGTTTCATGGCATGACGGCTTGTTTTCTATTTTTCATGATTTTCATAACTTTTTACGGTTCAGGTTTTTTTAAAATTTTTTTCGAAGGATTTTTGGCCCTAAACTTGGTTGACGTGATCCTTGTATTTTTCTGGCTTGCACAAAAAAATTCGGCTAAAAACTCGAAGTGTATAAGATTTTGTGACCATTTGAAAAAAGTGTCCCCATTTCAGACACTTTAATGGCTGCTGGCAGCAAACCTGTAAAA